>DWLI01001095.1:0-16953 GCA_018249915.1 Cecropterus dorantes dorantes | reverse complement strand
AGGTGTGGCGGTGGTACTTCCCCGGTCGAACTACACTGGTTCTACCACCTTTTAAAATGTATACTCGTATTATTCGAATTTAATAGTTCCTTTAATATAAAAGGACAAAAGAAAGTTTTCTGTCATGTTACTACATGACAGAAAAGTTTTTTGTCAAATCTATTCTTTTTTTATTTTGTTAGATTGAAGTAGCAAATGAGCAAGTAGTAAGCACCTGAAGATAAGTGGTCAATGCCACCCATGGACACCTAGTTCTAACTGAAGCCGATCATGTAGGTATGCGTTGTCACTCCTGAGGTCGAAGATAAATAATTCACATGTAAGTTTTCTTGATTAATAAATTAATTCGCTTAGAATTTTCACAGCAAATATAATTCCAAAAGAAAAATAATACCTATAGATATATATTATTATATGCTCTACCACGTTTTACAATGCGGGACGGTATTTATTTCTTCATAGTGATGAAAAATTTTGTAGGTTTTAATCCCTATGAATAAACTGTTGATATTTTTCCGATTATTAATGAAATATGATAATAAGGTATACAAAACGAAAAAAAAAATACGAACCACCTACTTACGACTGACCTTAAAACTGATCTTAAAACCAAACATTATTTACATATATACATTTTATAAAATAATAGAATAGCTTAGATTTAAGGATTTTAATTATTGGAAATGAAGGTCACAAATCAAATCAAAGTAAATAAATGAAATAGACAATATTAAACGAAAATTGTCACGCCGCAGCATGCGTAAGCGCTTACTTAAAAATGAGTATCAACTGTTTTTCTAACGCGTCTAAATAAGTACACAAATAATTTACATTTTCTCTTAAAGCTATCCACTCATTAGCTACGAGCGGTTGACGAGAGGCACTTATTTCATATTATTCGAAAAATCCATCAACAGTCGATTGTTTACGCATTTCTTTAAACACGCTAGTGTAAGCTACTTAATAGTCATCGGGCAGTTGAAAGCAATTCTGGAAGTCACTAAAGCTACCAGATGTTCCAGCGATAGTAGCCAATGAGCGATCAGGCTAAAAGTTGAAAAGTAATGCAATAATTTTGAATAAAAAGAAGTAATAAATGTATATCCTCCTAAGTGGATAGAAATGGATCAGTTTCTGTAGAATAGGTAACTATGATTACTAATAAAGTATAAATCTACGTAATGAAACAGAAGCAAATTGTATTAGGAAACGAGTACCGTATTTTTAAATTCTATGTATATTCCAACAAACCTAAATATCGAATGACAATGTAGGCTTTACTTCGTCTTTTCACCGCCCGTCGTTTTACTCGAAAACGCAGTAATACGTCGCATTATTAATATTTCTCGAGGGAGTTAAGTTTAAAAACGGCTGCGGATCGTTTTATTCAGGAAAAATGTTTTTTAACCGCCACATAACCATAAACTTCCATCATGTCATCGTCATAAACAAAAAAGAATTTTAAAATGCTCATATGCGGCACACGTATAATTCTATGTAGGCAAGTAGTTTAATACCCGACTGTTTCAGAATGAGGGAAATGTTTTTCGATCGCATGTATGTATTATTTATTATATATCGACATCGTAAAACATATGTAGATTATATACAAAAAATAAATTCAGTAATCTTACAATGGTTACATATATTACTTAATAGTTTTGAGTCTAAAATATTTACAAAATAAGTTACTACAATGCCAAATTTAAGAATTATGAATTTTATAAAGTATTTTTTTTTGTTTTGTGGTCGCATGCCGTTGTAACGTCTGAAGGTACGACGAACGTAAATCCTCCCTGGGAGGATCCCAAAAGGGGCACCGCGCTCGATTGTGTTCTGTTGGAGATCCCGGAGTCCTCCACGCAGCGCTGAGGATGGCCACCGTGGGGGAATTATTGCGTTAAAAGTCCCACATAACTCGGCGTTGCTCTCACGGTGTCGGGTACCTTTTGAAGGTTTCAAACGACCACGCCGTGGGAAACAATATAACGTGTCTTTGGATCCGTTTACTATAGGCTAAATTAACATAATAAACAGAATATTACTATTATATATATACTGCAACACTTTTACGTACATTTTTGACACAAACACCTAAAAACCGTTAAACTAAATAAATCATTATAAAACCAAAAAACCTGACTACTGAAACTGAAAAAGAAAATTAAGTATTACAATCATAAAATACATAAAAATATAAATTGCCAATACTGGCGTGATATAACAAACATTACAGAAAAATCTACAATAACTACGTTTTTCACTGCGTGCTACAACCCTAGGTTTAGATTTTATATACGAGTATGTATTTCATGACTGTGTTACATAAGATTATGTAACTTGAGATTTGTTTTTTGTTTTGAATGAATCTTGTTAATAATCTATATATTTTGTATGTAAAGTCAAAACTTCTCAACACCTTTTGCGAATCCTACGCGCAAAATAAAACATTGGTTGTTTACATTCCTAACAAAAAACGTGTTGTTGCTTTTAAACGCAGCTTAACCAATTGAAAATTATTTCGCTATTATGAAAGTTTTCAAAATACTCGAAAATTTAAGCAGAGCCGAAAAATACATATAAAAGCTTTATAGTAGATAAAAGTGTTTCCGTTTTATTTCTGTTGAATTGTGTATGTTATTAAAACATAATTTGGAAATTTATTCATGCTTCTCTAGGGTAAATATCAACTTAAGTTTTTAATTTTGTTTTTAAATAGTTTGTTTGTTGTAGTAGTTGAATTTTCGATCACTACGTCGGTCAAATAGTTTATTTAAACTACCCAAAAATAACATATCCTTAATATGGATAAGAAGGGTAATAGTAAATTTAGAGTGACCTTTTAACATTATATGAAACAAATCTAATTTTCTCATTCACCTCTATATATGTAGGTATACCATGTAACTAAATCTCATTTACTTAGCGTAGCTGTGTCACAAGTCGGGAAGATTAAGTTAGGCACTTCACATGCCTGTTCGTATATTCATACGTAGCAGAATAATTTAGGATGACACCAGGCCAAACTACGTTCCCGACTAATTTTGTGACTTGTTGACATTGTTATTGACTACACGCAAACCACACCTTGGCATCATTATCATGGTATTTGTTAGAATGCCCAGATAAGTAAAAATACAAACAATGAAAGTGTAGGATTTCGCTAACATATTTAAAGATACAAGAATAATCTTAGTGTTCGTAAGCATAAAATATGTAAAAGTAAATATTTACTTGTTTACTGCTAAATATGACCAACTTTATTGAACCTGTTTGTAATTAAAGTGAGTGCTTGTGATGTTCAGAAATAGACGTGGCTTTATATAGACGAACTAACTCAAAATGAAATATTTTATTGCCATATTATCTCAGTGGGCTATTATAGGAAGGTTCTGGAAATTGGTATTTTTGATTCATGATCAGATGTGTTTAAGCATTAAACTGATTGATTTCATTTAGTGTATCTTACGTATTTGTATGTATCTTACGTTTATCACGTATTATGACACATAAAATACTCGATGTCACCGGCATCAATTTGCTACTTCTTCGCTTATTCAAAAGTGTCCATAAGAAAGAAACTTCATAAATAACTTATTCTACTACATGAAGAATATTTTGTCGTTATATCTTGGCCTACATTTTTGGGGAAGAGGTAAACAAGTCGTAGGTACATCCATCCTAATGCGATAAAGTCATCTATCAAACATCAACATAGTGAAGTAGATTACGAAGTGACATAACACAATATATCTACCCCTTCAACTTTTTAATCTTTTAGTGTTCATAAATCTAAAAGGGTTAATATTTGTTTCAACCCGTTATGATGAATGAACTCTAAACAAACGTTCCTGTGTGTACTATAGACACTTGCTATAGACATCAAAGTGACGATATATAAAATTTTATATAATATGACCGTGATTTGAATGTTAAATAAAGCTCAAGAGTATTTTATGAATTCATAACTAAGAATTACTTGATATGTCGTAAAATACTGTTTCGGATTATCATAATAGAAAGGCGACTTTCCTTAATGTTTTATTTTATTTTATAATGTTATTATAAACATGTATTTTTTACATTTTAACAATCCAACGAAAACCACCTCCACCACCACAATCCAAAAGACAGACGGAATTATGAACCAAGTATATTTGCTAAGTTACTAATACGGTTCTTTAATAGAAATTGAAACATATAGTAGGTAAATGGTATCAATAGGTATAGTCGTAATAAACGCAGTTTATTGTTATCCCTGTAGTTACTGTCCACTGCTAAGCTCGGGTCTCGTCTCAGAGTGAAAGGGGTTTTGAGACTTATTCATGTGAGTCTTCTTTAAAATCGTTGTGTTTTGAAAGTCAATGAAACGAAAATGCGTTATGAAAGCAGTTGACTCTACAATTAGATGTCGCTACAATTAGATGATGTTAGATGTCTGTACACCTGAATCACGCTAACAGTTCTACTTCATAGCGACATAGAAATGTCCGAATATGGCATAAAAATTAAAAATCTCATGTTCAATAATATTTTTTTTCTTATTTTTAAGTTTGACTTCCGTCGTGTGTGAACTTCTCAGGTGGTAAAGCCAGTGTACTTAGACCAGGGAGGTACCTCTTTCTAGCGTGATGCAATTCTTGCGTTTCGATGGAAGAGTATGGTTCTACTATCAAGTTGCTTACAGATATCCATGCGCAGCAGTAACCACTTAGAGTCAGGTGGACTGCATGCTCGTTTGCTACTTCAATCTGAAAAAAAGGCATGGTTTCCTCGTGATACTTTCCTTTACATTAATTTCCTTTACAAATTAACATTAATTTCTAATTTACACAATTTTTTGAACATTCAGAGTTCAGACCTTGGATATCCACTAACCTGACTCTATTTATATATCACGCTAATAATTATTAAGCTATACCATATTGTACTAATAATACCTACTTCCCGCTAAAGGTATTCTTAATTTAGCAGCGTATATTAGTAAAATGTTTATTGAAAGCAAATAGGAATGTAATTAAGACCTTGCTCTATACTCCCACTGCGCTCATGTATTCACATACAACTGTATATATATCCTATGTACATACCCTACTAATACATACCTACTACGTAAGTTTGACTTCGAATCTTTTATATCTATACTCTATACTCATACTACTCTATACCATATGTCTGCGTGATAGTCAATCACGCAAAAACCACTGATCCGATTTACATAAAATTTCGTATGAACGTAGTTTATTTAACTGGTCAGTCTATAAGTTACCCCTGTTTCAGATATTTTCCGCTATTTTAAGAGTGCGACTATTTTAGTGAGGTCACAATGACGTTTGGTTTCAGACTTTCATATTTCAATTTTAAGTAAAAAGAGAACTCTTATAATAGCAAACTTTTAATGGCATATATGAGGAGCATTTAATTTTCTATCCGAAAGGTGCTTATCGATTTTCATGTAGCTCCGATAAGTGTTAGCAAGTAAAATTTATTTTTTTGTCACGTAGCGAAACATGGGTACTTTAACTAGTGTGGTATAGTTATAATGTACAATTTTGTGTAACGCTTGATATATACTATATACTATACGTTACACAAAATTGTACACGTTAAAACATTTAATAACATGAAGTACCTACTAGCGTATTTTCGATAATAACGAATTAACTAATATATAAAACCAGAATTAAATTATTTCTATTATCAAAAATACTTAAAATTAACTAATGCGTTTCCTTGTAACAATAATCGTATAATATAATTATCTACAACTAGAAATGCTTATTTATCTAGTAACTAATCCACAGATTAACAAATCAGTTGAAATGTGACGTTGGTTTATGCTGCATAATACCCATGCCTTCATAATTAATTCCCACGTATTAGGGCTTCATGCATGAATTAACAAATTAATAATTTTTAATCATTACACGTGTATATGCTTATTTTACTTGGCCTTATTGATAAGTGCTCATGTGGTTACTCAGTAATTATATACCGTAATTTATTTAGGTCTAACAAACCGTCAAATGGTAACAATTTATAATATTTAAGTTTAGTAATATGCTCTCGGTTCTAACGCCCGAATTTCACTGTAACACCTGGCTGAAATTCTCCAAGTTTTATAGCCTATATGCCAAGCCCAGGTGCACAACGCTAAACGCAAAGTTTTATTCCATCTGGCATTCAGATTACGAGCAGAAAACAAGCCGACCAAATCGCACATAACTTCCGTATTCGATACAGAAATCGATTCATATTTCCTTTTTCTCACAGTAGGTATATATACATTTTTTATTATTGTTTATTTTGTCACCAAACAAATTAGATATTATTCACCTCTCAAAATATTTTTTTCGTACCATTTTCATAATATGTATGTTATTTATTATATTGGGTATGTTTCCACCATTGATTTTTTTCTTTTTAAATTTTATACAAGATTTATACGAAAATATTTTTAAATCAAAAAATATAAACAGTGACTGTGTATACTTTCCTACGCATTTAATAATATATTATACCCTAACGTCATTATGTGTATTATAATTGATTAACCTAACATTATGTTAATAAATATTTTTATTTCTAATTTATTTATGACGAATAGGTAACTTACAACGGGTGTACATTATTCAAATTTTAAAAGAGTATCTAAAACATACTTTGTATTATGAAAGGTACGAATTTTGAAATTGAATCAATTTTCATAGAATCCGGACAGATTCTATGTAAAAAAGAGTTATGTTTCAAATTGGAATACATACAGATGAAAGAAAGATAAAAGTGTCCATTAAATCCTATATAATTAATGAAGTAATTTTCAACAAAAATTAATCAAACAAACTGTTGTTGATTGATTGTTATTATGTGAAATTACTTGAAATTTTATATCCACGTATATTATATTAGAAACAGGGTTTGATGCTTGGAATCTGTACCGGATGATGCTTTGACATATTATGTCGCTGGGACGCTAACTGCCGACGTTGATTGAGCTATATTTATGCTACGCGATTTGCGATTACCGCAAGCAATATTAAAAGATTTTGCGGTACAATTATCCCACAACTGTAACTATCTTCAGTAAGTTTAAAATAAATCACGCGAGTAATAACATGCTCTATATTTTAAATGAAGCCAATTGGGTAGTTGACATTTTAAAAAAATCATGTGAATCACATATATCACAATCACATATATCTAGTACTTGAAGTTTAATAATATACAGGGACAAAATTAGTTCTTTATGTTATAAGTGTAACAAACTTATGGGTACCGTATGCAAAAAGGTCATAGCAGCTCGTGTACACCTGCCAAAGAATCAAGTACAAGAATAGTATAAGAATAGGTACTACTGACAATTTATAACGGGTTAAGATGCTACCTTTAAGTAGGAAAAAGATGGAACAAGCCATCCAACGCAATCCTCAACACGTTGTTTTTATAAAATAAAAACTGATGCCACATCTGTTGTGTGCACTCTGCAGTCTCCACAATGAAAGAGCGCGGAGTTGTACCATTGTCTAATTATAGATAATTACATTTATAAATACAAGTCCCATGTTGTGAAAGTAACTTTATTACTGATGTAATTAATTTGATTGAACTAATAACCGAATATTTAATATATGGCAAAAAGAGGCAGTAAATATTAGACAAAACGAGGTTCGAGAAGAAAGAATGAATGAGTAATTAAATTTAATTAAAATATCTGTTTATTAAACCAAACGATTCTACTATTCTGTTTCGAAAATATTATTATGTCATTTGCTCAATTTCAATTTAATGTATACTTGTATAATACAATTCATATTATTTAGTAGTAAATGTGTCCGTGATTAATACCCTAAAAGAAATAATACGCCTAGGCACAGCCCCTGTACGGTGCAGCATGACCTAGATCAAGACTTAAAATATACCCTGCACTGTCTCCAAATTTCCGGCCAGGTTCCCGACAGGGTTATCGTTTCGTATTAAGATAAGCTTCACGTAAGGTTCGTTGGTTGCAGTGAAAGTAAGCGTGGCGGCGACCGGCTGGCGACGCCGCGGATGTCGCTTCTGGGCAAGCCGCTTAGCTACCGCGCCACGCGACGCGACGCGCGATACAGACGCCTACAGTCCAAGTTCTACAACTTCCTTGAACGGCCAAGGGGAGTAAAGGCCGTCCTGTATCATATGATTGTGTAAGTTTAGTCATTTAGTATTAATTAGCTGTGTACCAAGATTTCACCCGCGTTTTAAAGGGTGTCGTAACTACATATTTAAATACAAATAAAAACAGAGTTGATAGATTCTCATTAAATTTTGACTAAATGATACCTCAAGATGCGAACCATAAATATATTTCCAATCCTTATATTTGATGCGATGTCAAACATACACAAAACAGACATAGAAAACTCTAGAAATTTATAAATGTTCAATAATACTTATTTTCATTTTTAATAATTTACGATGTACAATCTCGCGGTTCTTTCATTTTATTACATTTATGGAATGGATGATTAAATATTCTATGAGGTTTAATCGGCCGTGTTCTCCTTATAACAGAAAATCTTACAAAGTGTTGGTATATTCTATTGACGTTCAAAGAAGTACTGCAAAGAGTCTACTATGAATACCTAAAACATTTTTGAATGTGTTGATTTAAAAAAATCTTAAATTACGTGTAACATCTATAAACCGCGAAATTGCACTCGGTCAAATTGTTTGTTTTATGACATACTTAATATATTTGTGGCATCACTGTCAGTAAAAATTCGCAGCTGCTCCACTTATTTTGAAAAAAATCTTGGAACTGTGATTTTAAGCGCTGACTACAATACACCAAAAATGAAATCAGGATTTATGCAATACAATTTATTTATAGTTTACAGTATTTACTAGATAATATAGAATACTAAACTTTAATACATGCAATATATTATTAGATCAACAAAATAATATAATATATACCTACTACACGATAATTGTGTTCTAACACCCCACGCATTTGTCAAAAAAGCATTTTATTATCGCTCTATTTTTTAACTTATAGAAAATTGAGAATAATTGTCTATACTTTAAAAAAATAGTTACTCTAGTTTAGCCACTTACAAAAACGTTTTTAAGCTATTATTTTTTTACGTCTAGTAATACAAGGTTATGGTCAGACTATCTGCATGAACATTACACATTTAAGTATAAACAGCCATCTTCAGCCGTAGCTGCTACTCCATGAATATTTAATGATAAAAATATGTATATGAAGTACATAAATCATTGTCAAAACATCTACAAGGCTATACAGTGACAATACAATTGAAAATGTTTTCTTAGAGCCATTACTGCCTAATGCGTTGCTGCACGCTCATCGGGGCCGCCTGACGTCATCGCCTCATACTAACGCGGACATGTAAAATTACATTAATAATTAAATTGTTTGCATAATTAAAATATAACCATAATAATCAGGGATGAACCCTGTGTGTACTCCTAAATTTCTAACTTAAATCTATACTAACATATTCTTCTACACTAATGTTATAAGCGAAAGATTTTGTGTTTTGATTGTTTGTATGCGCTAATCTCTGGAAGTAATAGATTTGAATAAATTTATTCGGGCAGCATTTAGGTTATAATCATCAAATCTTGTATACATAAAATTTTTAAAAGGATTTATCTAAAAATGGGTTTCTGTCTTGAGACATTAATAGACTTGAGACGAATTATTACGCTTATATATAATATCTTGAAGTTAAAATAAGATTTCAGGATACGGTATAGTCCCTAATGTGAATAATTTTCTATTTCCATTCATACTGCGCTGGGTGGCCTACATTATGATGGCTGCTCTATTGATTACGGTCCCGCGCTGTCATCCATCATCTTTCATTCTCTTCTATCTATCAAAGCTCGTTGGTTTATCTCACAAACTACCCACATTCGATTTGACTATTCGCAGAATTTAACGTCGATGACGTAGACATGCAATTTTTTGTTATACGTACTCGTATATACATACATTTATACATTTATAACTCGTATTCCTATTAGTAATATAGTTATAGTACTTTTTCAAAAAGTTGAATATATTCTGTTACATTCATACTTTTACATAAGCTTTCGAAATAAACAGTTGCTTTCGAACATAACAGTCGCTCTACATTTTTCGGATTCTGTTAATCATTTTTTTCTTTCTTCATCTAATAACAAGATACCTGAGCCTCTTCTAATATATTTTAAGCATTTTAATAAGATATTAAAAGCTGTATCTGATATAATTTTGTTTGCACAGGTTCCTGATGGTATTCATGTGTTTGTCGCTCTCCGTGTTCTCGACGATTGAAGAGTACGAAGCGAAAGCTGGTATTGTACTTTTCTATATGGAGACTGTGGTCGTCGTGTGGTTCGCTATCGAATTTTTTCTAAGGTAAGATCAATCTTAAGTTTACACGAATAATTATCCTCATAAAACATGTTTAACGCTACACTTTACTCCTTATATTAAACAATTCGTCTTCTATCTTCAAAGTTGTAAAGTTAATGACGTCATTGAAATAATTTAAACAACCACGAATTATAATGCGATAGAAAACTGTTTAAAACGTTAGCTTTAAGTTACGAAACATCACAGTAAATACATTTAACACTGTTGATTATTCATCGCGAACGAGGGATGAAAAATACATAAACATTTACTCCAGCAGTTATGACGATAGAACGTCTGTCTCTGATAGTTTTTAAAATAATGTCAAGTAGGTAACCTCCCGCGACGCGCCGCTAAGTGGACGGAATATTCAAAACTGAAAAGCAGCACGCGAACGTCATAAATACTTTTGGTCCACAATGTAAAGTACATTGTGTACCATTTCCTCGTGTTCTTTTTTATATGTTCATTCGAAAAAACATGGGCATTTCATTTTTATTATTTCATTTACTTCATTCTCATAGTAGCTTTGTTGATGCCAGTGACATGTAAATGTATTCGTGAGTGACTCTATAAGTCGGGGATCATAGTCCTCAAAAGTAGTATCACAGTTTATTATGTTTGAAGGACCATTGTTATTATTTCAGCGACACAAAAACGGTTAATCTACATTAAGGGGTTTCGACGTGATAATATTAAAAATCGATAAACACCGGCTGTACGCACGCATGAAACGAAAAGTGTCACGTTCCGCTTGAGCCTGAGCGTGCAAGCGAGCGAAAGCGCGGAACAAGCGACAGACAGACACGATAGTCCTAAACGTTCGGCTTGTGACGCATCTATTTCTCTTCCACACAAACAAATTGTAATTTTCAATTAACGCCTTCTTTGTAATAAAGCAAATGATGATAATTTAGTGATAATAATTCAATTCATAAACGTACCTATACAATTTTTCATCATTGTTTACTTATGACGTTATCGGGTAAAATTAGCGCCCGTAAACCGGCTATACTGACAACCATTTATTTAATTGTTTTGGGGCAAAGTATTCAAACTGTCGGCAACACTGACAACGCTTCTAAACCAACATGCACTCCGTTAGCACGGAGGTCCTTTACGTTTATCCTCATCCTACTACTGTTTAAAATAAGATTGGAAATAAGAAATTATTATGAAAATAAAAGACCCAGCTGGTAAAACTAAAATTAGATGTTTTTGTTCTAGAAATAATTTATTTTATTAAACGCTTGTTATGAGTTGTCATCAAAACAGTTATATAAAAGTAATATATTTGAAATGGCTTATTTACTAGCTTTCACTTAATACCTCTAATGTAATGATAATAAAAAAAGATTATGCGGTTGGGGGACACCCCTCAGGAACGAAGTTCAGTCCATGCAATTTTCATTTCATAGTCGTTATAAAATCTGCTCCATTTTTAAAAAGATTATAGTTCAGTCACCATTTTTACATCACTAGTACCTATCTCTTAATAAGATATGCATACTTTTTGTATCTTACCTACCTTCGTCCGCGTTTTATTTTCTCGAACTATGGGCTTTACACCCTTCAACGACACAACACTTCTTGTCCAGATCACTGCACGCCTCACGTATAAATTTTCTGGCTATGTTTTCAAACATAAATTGATAATGATCTCGCTTTTTCCAATCGTCAAACTCCCAATGAATCAACAAAACATAAAAGTAAAAAATTAAATTGATAGCGGACTTAGAGTATTTTGACGTCTTGGATAGAACTTTTATATTTGATAGCATTATAGGATGGTAACCTTTAATCACCATTTACACACACACTACCTGGTACATGTCCCATTTATTGCTTTGTGACACGTTTAAAAATAAAAACTTACATGGTTTTGGTTTACTCTTACCGATTGACATGCTAATTGACATAAGTTAATAAGTTATAGGATACTCGGTTTTTATCTTAGCCCGACTTCCACACTCTATTATTTGTTTGTAATAGGCTCGATACACGCACGCACACATGCACAGCACATTTCATTACGTGACGATTTCTACCAATTCGCACTCCCCGTAAGCCGCATTAAGGAACTTCGTTCCAAAAAATATACCTCCCGCCCTTTTTTCGCTATTTATATATGTCACAATCCATCATGTAGTTTGAGCTGAAGCGCGTGCCAAAGACATACAAACGTGGCAAAAACATGACCCTGCTTTAGACGCAGTCGGATAAAAAGAAGTAATCCAAAATGGTAGTCATAATATCAGAAATAAAATTTTAAATACTAATATTAAACTAGTGGTATTTTTACAGTCAGATATGTGCTTAATGAATCCATTTTATGATTTTACGTGTTAACAAAATGTAAAGTGCAACCACAACTCAATCTCTAGATACGATAATCAGTACATACCCTGTAATTTATTATTCATCTAGCGTCAATTATTCAACGTTTCTAGAATTAGTTCTAGTGAGTAATGGAACTGACTCAATCCATATGTAAGGCATAACGAATCGTAATAAATGCATAATATTTATAGCTAGGTATTAAACATTTATTTAAACTTGTTTGGGGTCACGTGACCGACTGTGATGTAAAATAATATTATGAAAAAAGTGGCAGCACGATCAATGATCACGTAGCTCAATGACATCAGAGTATTTTCTATTTTAACCAGACTTACAAACTTATATTTATTGGCCAATAGATTTTTGATAATCATTAACCATTACTGCCCTATTGCTGGACACGCATCTCCTCTGAGAACGAGAAGGATTTAAGCCAGCGGTCGTCACATTTGTTCGGCCAAGAACCACTTAGGGCCATGGGCATATTCCTGCCGGTCCTCAACCTAATGGCGTTTGTTCACTATACGTTCGTATCATTTTTTTTCTTTATATTTAAGTACGGATTCTGGTTAGTCGTTGGCCAATCACAACTAACAAATATGACGTAAAAAGTGTGAATACTAAGTTAATATGTAAAAGTGGACAAAGGCCGCCGTTGTCTATTTAAATTATTTGCTATGCTGCGGGCCGCTGTTTGACGACCGCGGATTTAGGCCATAGTCTATCGTGCTGGCCAATGTGTGTGACGTGAATTATTAGACATTGCCATTGGTAGAGGTTTTTGAATACGGAAAAATAAAATGTTACAATTATTTTTTAAAGGATATACAAGATAACATTTATAATTTAAACAAACATCCGTGTTATTAAAGGATAGCAAGATTTTTATACAGCAAAACCCAATCTCACTTTATATGAAAATTATTAAGCAAAACACACGAAATAAAACAAAGTTGGCAGCGATACTCTTATACTTTGATAGTCATCTAATCGCTTTGAAATATCGGTGGATTGGATGTTGCTGCTATTTGTTGTATCATTATTAGATGATTTAGGACGATAATCTAATTTTATCTGTGATAAATCTTACACTCGATCAACGATCGACGGATTTTTGTTTAACTGGCTTATTACGTTCATCATACTTATTCTCGTAGCAGCAGAACATATAATGAAATCTAGTTTTTAATGAATAGCATTCATTCTTTAATGCTGTTCGTAGGAGGGCAGTGATTCTGATGAAAGAAATGCTCACCGTTTCCTTTTTATTAGATTGAAGTAGCAAACGAACAGACAGTCCATTTAATATAAAACGGTCCTATCCGTTATTATTAAAAATTTAAAACCATAATATATCCATTCAAAACGTGGAATTAAAATGGTCACCTCATATGTTAGTCGACATACATAGCATCCACCGAAATGCAAAAACTACTTCACTGTGGAAATAAACGTAGTATATCAATAGCCAGCATGTAGTATATTAAACTGGGCATGTAGTATACTAAAGTTTCTGGCACCTTTCAACGGTTGTAACAATTAACTAAAAATCAACTTTTCTTATCCTGTTAGATAACATTTTTGAATACTACAGTAAGAATCGATAGTATCATTACCATATTTTTTATTACTGGCTTTTGGGTGTTTACAAAAGCTTAATGATATTTATGCATTATAAGGAACTATAAATTGTTTGTATAGAAAATATTACAACGAATGGTCTCCAAATATATTAGACAAAAGAAAATCCATAAAGTTAAGGTCTACTTCCTTTTTATGGACATATTACAAACAACCAGTGCTACCCTTATCGGATTATACGAAACGTGGCAGCCTCTCCACGCATTGCTACGTGATCCCGAAAGACAGTAATTACGCTATATTTTCAGACTAATCGTTAAGGCACACTTACTGATTCAAATAAAATAAATATTGACAAACTATGTGATTATTTACGTGCATCTAAATATCTAGTTGTCAGCCGAGACAGCCTAATCTCCCCCTAGTGGGTAATAGTCACGTAGCACTATCTTTACATAACTGCATTTGTTTGTTGTAATAGTTATCTTTAAAAGTATGCGTTTACTTATATATGAGCTTATATCAGTGATTTTTATCACGCATTGCTTTAAAATGCGAATCATCGCCACGTTTATTTGTCTAAAAACGTAGTGTTAAGCGTTGGTGTGTTCTGGTTCGAAGGGCGATAAGTGTTGGTAAGGAAACATTCTTATTCATAGCGATCCTTCTTAGTCCTGTGCATTTGCGGTCTTCAGGTTAAATTGAAGTCTTATTTGGGATTAATTTATAATATATGTGTCCATGAGCGGCAATGTCCGCTTACCATCAGATGGACTGCATGCTCGTTGACTACTTCTATAATATAAAAAGGATGTTAAATTAATTTTCCTACGAATCATAACATAAAAATAAATTACTCTGACGTAAAAAATTACTTGCTTCGGCCCTTCCTGATCCACAAATGAGGGATCAGGATAATCCCCACAGTGTATCTACTTAACTTGATTATTTCACCGAATCGTTATACTGGGTCGGAAGCTGTCAGAATATAGATAAAGTATTTATTATAATTAGATTGATAGACAAACAATGAAATAACTGTAGAGATACCGTTAAGTTATATTTAATCATAAATACAAATAAAGAAAGAGATTCACTGTTTCATAAAATAAACAAATACAATAAGTCAGCATTATATGTATCTGTAAACAACTTACTGGAAACTATCTAAACAACAGTCAAGTCCAGTATCTTACATCTCATGATATTCTTTTATTCTGAAAAAGAAGACGCAGAATCGCTATTTGTGGATTACTATTTACCTACGGAGTAAATATTTTCTATTTTATTTCGCTTGTCAAGTCTTGGTAAATTATACCCTGCCGTTAGATTTCTATCAAAGTATAATTGAATGCTTTTTTAATATGTTGCGGGTAATCACGTTATGCGGTTTTTAACCGACTTCAAAAATAAGGAAGTTATTAATTAGTATTTTTTTATGTATGTACACCGATTACTCCACCAAATATGGACCGATTTCGATTTTCTTTCTTTTATTTGGTAAGGTACACTTGCCGTTTAGTTACATAGTCACATAAGTTATGATCTTATAACGGGATCCCGGGAAAATCGAAGAAAACCCTCAAATACGCACATATTTAGATTAATTTGTGATGAATCAGCCTCTGCCAATCCGACTTGAATGTACCTAATCGCTGATGATGATGACCTGTTTTATGGGTTGGAATTGGGTTTAACTTTAGTGTTTTATATAGAATGAGTTAGGTTAGTTTTAAACGTAAAAGAAAACCTAAAACGAAGCGAGCAGGGCCCGGTAGCGCCCTGTGAGCGGGTGCGCTCACTGACTACTAGTTTTTTACACGCATACGAGTGGTAGTTATATCTGATGCTGTAGTGAATACAATCGATGAATTATGAATGCTTCTCGTTATTAAATACCGAGCGACCCTACTAAATAAGGCTTCGAATTCTTTGTTTTGTATATTTACTATATGTTGAAATTAAATATTATTTCATTATCATCGCTTATCATCATAGTAGCAAAATAAAATAATATTAAAGAAATAAAAACATCAAATATGTAGTAGTACGATTCACCTCTATAAAGTTAGGCGATACATGCGTATAACAAAAACACGTTACATTTTCAATATACGTTTTGTTTATATACTACAAATAAGAAACTTTATTGGTCGCAAATTTTACCATAATCATACATTTACAAATAGTAGTCGCATACTATCAAATCACGTTCGTTAAAAAGATTAATAAGACATAAAAGCTTGCAACGGTTTATACCCACGCGGACTTTTCCGTATACATTCAAACTTCTAACAACCATTAAAATGCTCACATATATCATTTTGAGTTGTATTCGTTTCTGTAACAATTTTATTGACTATCGTAGGTGCAGTAAGTATTTAACATACTCCCGCTTTATTTTTGCAAATAATGAATTTCGTTGAACTCAAAAAATTCGTTGTTTTTACCCGATCGCGTCAGGAGCAGGAGGGTGATGTTTTTGAAGCGTATGTATGTATATATGCACGTAGGTCAGTTGTTTTGGGATGCTTAACAGCTTGTGACATAAGACATATCATTCAAATCGTTTAAGCTTGCAAAATGACAAAAGTTATATAATTTTAAACAATGAAGCCGGTAAA
>DWLI01001094.1:0-16959 GCA_018249915.1 Cecropterus dorantes dorantes | reverse complement strand
TAGGGTATGCTAGGTAGGGTAGGTATAAAAGCAGATAATAGAATAGAAAAAGGAAGACCCAAGCGCCCACCTCCTCCTGCCTCCCAAAATGTAAAAGACAGCTACATCCTTATCAGAAGACTTTTTTCACCATTAAGTGTTTAATGTCCCTGGCTGGTCTTAGGCCCCACAAACCAAAACCCTAGATCCGCCAGTGCGTACAAGGAATCGATTCGTAATAGGTGCATAATATCAATCTGTTTGCATGCACATAGAACGATTAGAATATTAAACAAAACTAAAGTTGCCAGTTGTCCAGTTTTCGACCGGACAAGACAGTCAAGTCTGTTTTTCGAGTTTTAGACAGTTTAGTAAAGTCTGTTTGACGAGGAAATTATGGAAAATTGGACTAGATTGCCAAAGTTTAGTGAAAATTCATTTTTGGTATTTCATACTTTAAGCTGGACCTATACGGATCGACAAAGAGTGATAACTAAGCTTGTTTTATTAAACGTTACTTACATTAAAATACGCCATAGTGCTGCTTGCACTGAATCTAATGATTTCATAATAAATAGTTTAAAGATGGTAGAACTCTGTGTTTTTCGACTTCAGCAACACCACCGTCTAGCCATTTTCTGTCTATTAAAAGCTGTAATTGAAGAGTGTACAAAGAGGGAGACATACTTTTCTAAGGCGGATCAACATTATTCTAGGGTAGGGTCGACGTCTAGTAAAATTCTAGTCGTATCTGGGGTTGATCACAGGTGTCCATGGGCCAGGTGTCGACAGTAGCCTATTACAATCAGGTGGACTATAGGTACACGCGTTTGTTACTTCTTTATTAAAAAAATGTCTGTTTTTTTTTAATTAACTGGCAACCCTAAACTGGTCATATGACGTATTAATTACCAATATAAATTGACTCAATTGAATCAACAGTTCCTCGAAATCTATCAAGTAGTCAAACATTTCCTTTGCAAGTTATGCCTCAACAGGAAAACTATCAGCTTTTAACATTGGGTAGGTATTTGAACATAGTATTTGACTTCGAACGAATTTATTTGAAAATCTCCCACAGTTACACAAATTACGTGGTAAGGAACGCAATAGCGAGGCATTGTGGTGTAGGTGTAAAATGCACTTAGTACGAGGTACTACCGGTACCGTGGTATAAAATGTGTGGATTTTAACTATCGTATAATCGTTAAGCGGTGAGTCAGCGCCGTAGCTGCAATGGTGGAATTAATTACAGATAGCTACGGCTGCATAGACGCAACGTCCTTGCAAGGCTGCTGGCAGATCACGTGCGCTTTAGCCTCTCGCCTCGCGCATTTCGCATAAGTCTCCCTAATCGCTTATTTGATAGCCCTTTGCTTATAGTTTCTTGAACTCAGTTATTGGTTATCGCTTTGTTGCTTTTTAATAATGCTTTTTGTTTGATACCTATTAATATCACTTCTGTGGTTAAAGGTTTTGCAACTCAAAGCTATTCTGTTAATTATAGTACGTAATCGAAGAACTTTTATCGATGCATCACCGCAAATGGCTGTGTTACGACAAGATAATCGAGCTGAGATCAGCTGTTGCCTTGAGCCGGATGTGAATATCTAGTAATTGGAATGGAAAAGTGGAAGAAGGAATTGGACGATTACTAAAATATACATGTGTGAGTATTCTGTCTGCGATTGATATTCTGTATATGAGTAGTAAATCCTTCGCCAAAGGCGTAGTGCTGTCCGCCCACTAGCAAATCTACCACAGTATGAACGAATGCATGGCGAATCATTTCTTCAACGTAGGTTATTCAAATTTAGAACACCCGTATACGAACAGCATCGAAAACGTGATTTACAAGGAAAACAATCACGGGAAAACCAAAACAGTATTTATGTATATTATGAAAAAAATATATACTTTGCGTCATTTCGCAGACATAGTTATTGTTTTGTTCTCAGTGCTACCGTGCTTTGTTTTTGTAAAGTAACAAACTATTTAAATAACTTTTGGCTCATAGCCACGTGAACGCAGAAAAGGTCCTACTTATCTAGTAGTGTTATTTACATCTAGATATTCATAAGTCAAATACTTAGAATTTGTACTTTGTCTTACTGCATTTATCTGGCGAATGTTTTTGCGCTGATTAGTAGTATGCACAGTGGCGCCATCCACCTTGTAGAATGTAAAATAAGAGTTATGCGTGGGCGCCGCTCGCATGAGTCACAGGCACTCCCTACCTACCCGCGGAGCTTGTTTATAATAAGTACCGTGAACTAACGTGCCATTCATCAGTATCTTGATGCAGTACGCCATGGTGTAAAGAATAAATACATATTTATTACTCGACGGTTATTGATTATTACGCCATGCTCAATGGAATAAACTGATTAGAAATTTTAGATTTTATTTAGCGTTTCGTTTCGTGTTTTAGTAAACTTTTATTACTTAAGGTTATTTATTTATATATGTTTTGTAATATCTTTCTAGTTTTGTGTTAAAAATAGTCATATATTTATAACTAATTGCCTTATTGATAACTGGGCTATTTTTTAATTCGTAATTTAACGAACTGCATGTCGATATGTAACAGTACACTCAAAGTTGGTATTGATAAACGAGAATGTATGTGTGCGGGTACTGGCATACCAAGCTATCAGTAATTGTTATGGGTCACCCGATAACCGTGGTATCGAATGCACACATTCCATTCCGCTGGTAAACAACGGCGTTCAGCGTTATACTCGTTTTGCCTAGTTAAATACCTTGGAATGTAAGTGACATTCCCATAACCATCAGTAATATTGTGTTCAGCGCTTATAATCTAGTCTTATTTCGTGTAGATACTTTATCAAAGAAGATTTTATAAACAATGCACAATGTTGAAGGAGTTTGAAAATGACATATCATTCAATATTATAAATTATAGGTAATATGCAAGTTATTACATTTTATTTAAAAATCTCGGTAAATCCAACGTGAACACTTTGATTGTTTGTACATAGATGGCGCCTGTTTCACGAGATAATTAACTAACTTCTGAAGAAATTCGTTTACAATTCAAGTTTGCATTATTACATTTGTATCATTTAACTTCCTTTTAATTATAGTAAGAATCGGCTATATTGTGATTTAAAGGGCCGAACATAGTGTTCATAGAAACGATTACATTTATTTTACATTTCAGCGTCATGTTCCAGTATGCTCTAAGCCACTCAGTTGTGGACTTAGACGCTTGGCCTATAGTTGGTCATAATAATGCAGCCAGCTTAGCGTTTTTAAAACTGATTCTAGTCAGGGCATTGACGTTTTTTTAATAAAGCTAAATTTCGACAGCTACTAAACAGAAAATAATAAATCCGTTTGCAAACAAAAGTTTAAAAGTACGAACTGTTTCAAATGATATTTAAGTATATGAAAATAAATATTTTTTTTATATATGTCATCATTGTGGGTACTTAGTATGTACAAACGTATCACAATATGAACACTAACATCAACCTTTGGTCGGTTATTTCTTATGCTAAGCGAAAGAAAGCTATAAGGACAGTGTTGAATTATTTATTAAATCGATGGTCCCATTGCGGGCTTCATACATTACTAATCCACGCGTGTTCTTAAATCGAATCACATTTGTTCATATGACATCAGTTTTTGTTTGTGGAACAATGTGTAGTGTGATAGGGTGCACGCGCAGGCGGTCCCGCGCTGATTCATACACTAGGTATTACACACGGGATATTCCGAGTCCCGCCGTACATCGACACAAGGGCCATGGACACAGCGACACAAGTTATACAGTCACGACTGTCTCTTTCATTAACATACGCATAATTTGCAGTCCGCTTTCGAAAATTAAACATGTTCATGACTTGAGCGTCTTCAGCCTATCAGAACGACGCGCCGGCGCCACGTTGACAAAGACTAAAAAATGACGTTTGCGTGCATGTTTAAGAAGACGCACCATTTGACTTAATTTGTACATGCTAAATGCAAATGACTGCTTGGATCCAAATATAAATGACATAGTGACTTTTTTTGGAAAATCAGCTTAATATCTATTTGTCAAAAATCTGTTACTTAGATAAATCCTACAAATTTTAATAATTCTACAAAAGCTATGCAACCTTAAAAAACGGCAAAACTATGGCAAAATCCCCAGGATCATGAATCATTGAACAGTTTCTTCATGGCTCTCAAAAATGCTCAACAATAGATTATCGTGACGGAGTTGTTAAGTTTGAGCTTCACACCCAAAGATAGAAAAAAAATCTAGTCTATTCTGTTTCTGTTTTGCATTCTGCTAGGTTTCTGTAGCCATGTACTCATACATAATATTTGTGACCCAACCAGCTAATGTCACTTCGTTTGGTACGACAGATGAATCATAGTATTTGACAAAATGCCCTTTTCAAATTGCCTACCATTATCTAAATTGACCAAAGTAGAGACAAGTTTATTTAAGACGGTCTACATCAGCAACTTTATTTACATCTTTGTCTGTATAGTGTTAGTAAAAGTTATTACAAGTAAATAATCTGGAATTTATAAGTAGAACATACAAGAATCAACTAAAGCAACCTTTAGATAGGTTGCTAGTTCACCACTTTCTCTTGTTACGTAAAGTATTTTGTCATAGTGATCATACAATATCTCTTAAAGGAGTACGTAGGCACTTTCTTGATTGTATACAGTGTATGGTTTACCTTTCTCATAACATTAATGAAGATTTTCTAGAATTAAGAAGAAGTCAGTGATCGATAACATCTCTGTCTTTTAATAGGTCATAATGTTAAATGAGTCGATATGACATTTATTAAAATGCACATAGTTGTAGCGAACGTCCGTTGTGGAGTAGCTATTACTTAGTTGCAACATAAAAATCATCTAGAGTTAATAACTAGCGCGATATGAAATCGCTAGTAATGAGAAGGAAATTCTGATGTTGAAACGAGGTAATACTTAGTAAGCTACTTAATAGAACGGGTATCGAGTATTGGCCTGCTGTTTGCTCGATTGAAAGTCGCTGAGTACCGAAGCAATACTCGTAAGTTGGTCAAGTAACTCGTAGCAGTCGTCATCGCTTCCGCAAGTGTTGCAATGGCTGCACAATGCACGACTTACTGCAGGCTTTGCAGGTAAATTTATATAAAATAAATAAAATTTGAATGTCTCTTTGTAATTGAATATCTCTCCTTGAGCCTTTTATCAAGTTGATTTTCCTCTCTGACTTGGGCAGAACGTTTTGCTTCGTCATTCTTAATACGAACTGCCAAAAAGAGGAATGCCTCGAATTTTGTGTGTTCGAGAAATATAACCTAGAAGATCTTAAAACTAGAGCGTTTTCTAGGTAAGCATGTCGTCTGAAATCTCATTATCACTTACCATTAGAAGACAGCGAAGCCTTAGGTGCGTCTTTATGATGGAAGTAAACACCGACATTCTACAAACTTTTAAATTTTACTTTTTTCATGACATTGAAACATGAAAAAATAACCTTCATAGCATAAGTAATTAATGAGAAAGTTCAGGAAGTTTAATTACATACGTAGGTATGATATTCAGGCTACTTTTTAGCTGGTTATGATTTAGGGCTAAGCGTGAATAGTTATATTTTTAAAGACCTTTTTATATTTTTTATGTTACAAAATTTTTACAGTGTGTATTTTGTTGTATAAATTAAAAATTAATATCCATCCATCCATCCATTAGGCTTTCGAGGTCCACTGCTGGACATAGGCCTCCCCTAAAAATTAATAACAAATATAAATTTAAAGAATTATAAAATTGCATAAATTGATACTTATATTTAAAAGTAAATAAGTAGGTTGGTTGGTAAGTCAGTTTAGATCGTCTTGGCTAGATGCCTTAGGCCTTTCTTGTAGATGCGAAAAGTTTCATTTTTTTCATATGCTGTAATATACAAAATATTACTTCTTTTGTAAGGAATATCTCACACACGTGGTCAAGCAAAAGCGCAATGGAGCCGGTCACGTTTTTTCTGCTGACCTTCTTCATAAATATTGTTATTTTCTACTGAAAAAATATGGTTACTAAAATAAATATTTTTTCTGGATAACGTATTTTCCTTAGGGTATCAAAGGATTATAAAAAAATATTACTTAGTAGAGCTCAGCGGTTATAATTAAATATATTTCTCGGTGAGAGTCATTAGTTTATTAATTATTTTAATACGTTAATTCTTTACAAATTTTAAGTAAGTTTGCAGAGGTCCTTATATTGAAGCAAATACGTAATATACGTAAACAATATCGTTGGGCGTCGCCCATCGCTACGTGCCTTATCCTTCCATGAACTGAATAATACCACCAAGAATTTCAAAGCATACTTTGTATAGAACAGAGTTATTCCAACCAAGTCGGGACTCAGTCACTGGCGCCAGTGACGTACGTTCAGTCTATTTGCAATAGTATTGCTTTATGCTTCACAGATGACTATTTGCAAATTGCGTATCGCAGTTATTGGTTAGGTACAAAAACGATAATGTCTTAGTGGACGTTGTACAAAATTGTGTAAATAACAAAATGGTTACTACTTTTATTTTCTAGTAGGTTATTTTTAAATACTGTGTTGTATGATTATTTTTTTAAGGCCTGTCTTATGATAAAACTCGTTTACGTGATTGTGTCAGAAGGAGTTTAATATTTTTCGAGCCTATACATATAGTACATACTCGTAGGCATGCCTATTTCCTTGGCAGCCCCAATGGCTTGACGGATTTTAACATATGAGGTGTTTTTGCATCAATGGCAAAACTACAATCTCAATCGACAGAGTGACATAAAATATGTGTATGGGTTATTTATTTTTTGTATAAATAGATACATTCTTAACACATGAAATTCGAGTGGATGAAATATGACTTCGTAAAAATCAGATAGATGGGTGTCACAAAATAGGTAGATATATTATAAATTGATCGTGTTTATTCTGTTTACTGTCATGCTAATAGACCTTTTCATTGCCTTGAAAACAATAAACAGAGCTCCTTTTGCCTTCATAAATAAGAATAAGCTCGTTCATATTTTATCACGAGTCTTCATTCTTGGCTTCGTTCATATGAATCTTTTTGTATTTATATTCCAACGTAAGCTATATTACTCCCATCAAAATTCTTTTTCGTCCTTACATTAGATTTAAAGGTTTTTCTAAGACTAACCAAAGCAAAGTAAGACAAACAAATTTCAAAAGCTATTTCCTGGGTTTGATTTGATGCAAATAAGCACACACTCAAAAGCTTAGAAAGAATACCTCTTTCGAAATTTTACATTATATGTAATTTCGGAACAAGAAACTTTAAAGATTTACTTATGTAGATTCATTGTATACGTATAAATCGCTTAACATTTTGAATGGGTCGGCCTTCAACAACCATTCGCTGCAATGCCTTGGATAAGAAAAATAGGAAGAAAAGAATAAATTCTCTTGCTACAAGAATGCTTTGTGGCACAATGTGAGGACTATAATGTTTATAAATGAGTAAGACTAAAAAAGAGTGGTCTTTCTGCCTTTTGAGGCTTGAAACGAATGCTTTGGACAAAGAGACAAAAAGACGTTTTGAAGTGAAACAATTTTATTTTTTCCCAATTAGCAGCGTCGGTCTAACAAACGCCTTTGGAGGGGCATGACAGGAATGAATGGTCTCCGTTGCAACCATGAATGGTTTTGTGAGCGAGTCGATGGCGACCTGAGGTCGGCTTCGGCTAATTGAAGTCGCCTCGTGGCCGAGTAATTATCACCAGGACGCACTAAACACCGTTGCACGTGATAACCGACTCGCTAGACCAGCTCATATTATCGATGGGTATCTATTAGCTTATCCACCTACACATACCTACATAAGTGACGACATTTTATATAGAATGTATGACTGTTTCAGTAATAAATAGTCAGTAAATTATTATTTCTTCTTCTGTCCTTTGCCGTTACAGTGGTGTCAACTTTACAAATTTAACAATGTTTCGACAGAGCTCGTTAGTCGTTTGTCGTCGTGTGCATTGTTAACTTAACAAAGACAATATTTAGACGGAGCATATGTCGTTATTAGAAGTAATCACGATTTTATCGCAAATCGATATAAAATTTATGATGTCTATTTTTTTGCCTGGTCCTCTGAAGAACGTATAACTGCAGAGCACTACTACTATTTAAAGTAATTAAAACTACCTACTATTAAAAGTCTAAGATAATGATTTAGATCAGTGTTTTATAGCTAGAGATCCGCAGAGGTACTAGAAATTGTTCGCAAAGTTTTAAAATTTTATTAATCTTGTGTCTACTTGTTTATTGAGTTTCCAAATATTTTGTGGACTGTGGCTAGACAACAATGTGTTAGATATTTATGGTCAAAATTCGGGTTATGAGTCACTATTTTAAATTGTACACACCTACACCCGAGCCAGCGATTGTTAGAGACCATTACACGCAATTTTAGAATATATTGTGAATTCTCAAGCGTCTGTATTAATAACATGTGTTTCCGTATTACGTTTTCCTTGATTCTTGTCGAAGAGAAGCATGAACAACAAAGTAACAAATACAGAGACTTATGTAACGTAATTTGTGTACGTGTTATGAAATGAGGTGATTATTGAGGTTAGACATATGGTAGAGTTTAATAGAGCTACAAAGTCTACAAAGCTGCTAATGTTATAGTTAGTATTAGGGTAGATGTCACCAACTAAAGTTATGCCATTTTGATAAAGCCATATCCAAAATAGCATAACAGTACCACACAGTTTCTGAAAAAATAAAAAATTGAAATTGAGTTTTCAGGTAATAATTTCAAATGTGCCCCACAGTGAAAATATAGTTGGAGCGCTTTTGCTTTTAATAAATAGTGATCAATTTAATTTTAATATAGGTATTATGTACCTACGTTTGGATATATAAGAGTCGTTTCGAGAGTTGCCGGGAATTACCGCAGAGAACTAGTTGCCTCTGTCCTTTTCCTCATCAACCTTTCGATTTGTAGAAATTAATATTATTTTCCTTTAACATTTTTTTTTCTTTCAACTATGACCCTATACATAATG
This sequence comes from Cecropterus dorantes dorantes, assembly GCA_018249915.1. NCBI lineage: Eukaryota > Metazoa > Arthropoda > Insecta > Lepidoptera > Hesperiidae > Cecropterus > Cecropterus dorantes. The sequence goes on along the minus strand of DWLI01001094.1, from coordinate 7,927 downwards.
TATACATAACCTATGAATGATGCAATTGTTTCCACGTAGAAGGTATATTGATAACAATATAGAAACTAGATTTCATATCATCGAAGTAGCTTTGGAAGATGGTAGAACAAATATAGTTCGACCGGGGAGGTACCGCCGCCACACCTACTTCTAAAGTGCAGCAGTTCCTGCGTTTCATTGGAAGAGTATGGTTGCCAGAGTACTTTCATATACAACGACCATCTTTAGCCTCGGGAGTAGCAACGTATCTGTGATTGACTTCAGACAGGGGTACTGTTTTGTATGAAGTTGCTTACAAATGTCCATTGGCGGTAGTGGCCTCTTACCATCAGGACTACATGCTCGTTTGCTACTTCAATCTTATAAACTAAGAGCTCTATAATCCATGGACATCTGTCCTTAAATAGTAGTGGAGCGCCAGTTTTATTCGATCTGTGATGGGTTACCACGTCAATCTCTGTCTGTTTGTTACATCTGTGAAATTAATATTTCGGCTTTGTAACCGTCAAACCTGGATATAACCATTTAACACCGCTCTTTTGAGCTAGAAAAGGGCATTACATACTCACTCCGTACTATGTTCGTACAAGTTGTACAGGGTAATTACTGACCAAATACTACTCTTACAGAATATGTTTGAGAAGTAAACAACGCACGAATGTTGTGGAGTAATCTCGATGAAGTTTGTGTTTGTTCGTTGACTGTGGGGTCTGTGGGTGGTTAATCCCGCCGCACAGGTGTGTTCGGGGCTTGGCTTGGAATGTGGTATGTCAGCAATAGCTTTGTTTTCTTTTGAGAAGCATCTGATGTAGGTTTAGCATGTATTTGTTCCAAGTTGATAATGATGTTTAATTGGGCACGTAGCGCTGAGATTGTGCGGCTTAATTTTCATTGCATTATAAACTTTTAAATAAGCCTTAAAACCAAGTTTAAAATCTTTAGTGTTCCGGAGTTTCAATAATTTCAAGTTTAGCTGCATTCATTTAAATTTGAATTAGGAATAGGTGATTACAACCGTATCTCTGAATTATGGAATATGGACACTACAATTATACAATAATTGTGGAATTAACATCAAAATTATTTAATATATTTAAGTCTACAAATATTTAAAAAAACAGTTGAATTTTCAACCTTTTGGTATAACAAATTGACAACAGTTTTAAATATCTTTTATTCCGAGCATCTTCAGCTGTGTTGAAGACTTATGAATCAGAAATTAGTATATTGTGAAATATAAAAAACAAGCTTGAAATAGCAATATTTGTTACTCGATTAGGTAGATATTACCAGGTTTTGAGAGCATCAAGTTGTTACTGGGTACCTACTACATTTACGGCTAATTGGATGTAACAAGCACATACGACAGAAGTGTTAAAAGCATAAACGCGTTAATTTTCCCAGTTCATGAGGATGTTATGAAGGTATCCGGTAGTTACCGTTGTCAGCAAAGGAGCAAAGTATTGCATGTGGTCGATATTTAGGTCGTAACCAGCGTCGACGGAACGTTCATAAAACTTTAGAGCCAGTAGGGCTACTAACTAGTTAAAAACCAGTCACGTTAATCCCCGTTCTTTAATACAAGTCAATTACTTGAGGTTTTTTGTAGTTTCCGACGTGAAGGAACGAGTTATTAAAACATGCCGCGTTGGAACAATGGACGGTTGATTGTGAGAGTTAACTTGGTAAGTCTTAGTCTTGACCCGGACATTTTGTAATAGGTCAAGTTTATCTATACTAATATTATAAAGATGAAGAGTTTGTTTGTTTGGTTGCTAATGTCAGCAACTACTGGTTCGAATTGAAAAAATATTTTTTGTGTTAAATAGTCCATTTATTGGGGAAGGCTATACGCTACATAACATTACGCTGTTTGTTTTTTCTTATGCAGTAGCGGGTGAGACCATGGAGCACAGCTAGTTAGAAAAAAATGTATTATCCGCGCGTTAAAGTTTAAAATTAAGTTTCGAGTTAAAGTAACTTAAACAAAACGCAGGTAGGTGTTTACAGTCTAGATTCTTCGTGCTTAAAAACCATTCTAACTAAACACCACAGTAACGTGGATTTACCCTATTCAAACGTCGGTTGGCGGTAGTTTGTCTAATGTATTAATAACTATAGTGAAACAAAGGTTCAATCGAGTAATTTTCACGTCCACTTTGCCAGTATCTTGGTTACAACATGGCGCTAATTTCACAACATCACGTTGAAACGTGCCACGGTGCTCGATCAGAAATGAGCGCAACACGCCAGATGGACGGTGGAACAATCGGATGTACCTACATTACACCCAACAGCTGCTAATTTAAGATGTTAGTAGGGCAAAAGCTGGTCTTTTTACTGACCTGAATACATCTTTGCGATAAATTAACAACGAGATTTTAGAGGGGTAAATTCTACTGGCATTATACTACATGTTAATTTGTCATCGTTCCGACTTTTACTTCTTAATGACCGTACTTCTAACTGATATTTTACTTCTGTGCCTACTCCATTAGCAATAAAAAAAATGTTGCCATTTCAACAATGCTTGCCTCTTAAGTCTTTTTCTATGTTAAATTGCGCTTCGACTCACACTTTGCTTCTTTTTATTGAACTCATTAGTGGAAGAGTGACGTGTACGACTACACATACAAGGTTTTACACCTGCTGCAATCGGGGCACTTGTTTCTGATATAATATAAGTAGGTAATAATCCGTATTGTACCTCGAATGTTAATGTGTTTTTCTTTTAATAAAGTTAAATCATAAACGACCAATTTTGACGCAATTCCTGACCACGGGTCATGTCAAGGTGGAACGGAGAGCGGACAGGTACACTTCACAACTTTGAGATTTTTAGTACTCTCAGACAGGCATGCAGTGCCTGTAAGGTCGTCTTTAGTATGTTTACGATGTAAAGTACAAAGTCTCCGTCGTAGATAGGCGGAGTACAATTACCCTTTATCAAAATCCATCCAAATTTAACAATACTTTTGACGTACATTAAAAAAAAGCTTTCTAGATCTATCTAATCTGAAAAGCTTCATACTAGGATTTTCTTTTGTAATGTGGATGCCATGGACACACACAAATACGGATACATAACCATTAGAACCCAGCACAGAAACCTTAATTCGTTGTTCAGATGTGTGCCTGGCCAGAGATCGAATCCGTAACCCACTGCATGTCAGACCGGTATGGCGACTGTTACGCCATGTCGTCACATTATCTTTTTATTGATTTTAAAAACTAAAAACGTGACGAAATAACAACCCTGCCCTACGTGAAGCATTATTGCAGCGTTGACGCACTTCCGTCAGCAACTGCATATCCGGTGCCGCGCCGCTTCACCGCCGATAAACAAAGGGTCAAAAGGGCTTCCGCTCGTTCCGTGCTCTGGTCGTTGCTCTGCATACTATTTTAAGATTAATCTATATGTAAATAGATACGAGTTTTCCTTATAAGCGAACACGCGTCTCACATCCTTTGTTTATAGTAGAAGCCTTTAGACTTGATTTGTTTCATATCCGTCTGATTAAAGTTCGCATCCTGCCTATAATTCTTTTGTCAAAGGTTATATGATGACGTTTACATTCGCATAAAACGTTATAATTGGATACACTTGTTATTCATATCACGTAAGCAAACAACTTGCTTCAGCTTGATACATGTATGCTATGTAAATCGTTATTTTTTGGTAAATGTGTTAAGCCCTACACACAAATGCATTTGCTTATGTAAATGTTTTTTGCCGATAACATCAGAAGGAGCTACCCTCCTTCTGATTTTCGAGGAAATGTTTAGTATGTATGTCTATTTTTTTGACACGCTCTACAGCGCAAACGGAAAATAAACATGTCAAAAAGTTTACCACAATTGCGTTTCTCTTCGCATACAACTCCTTATAATATTAAAAAATACATTTAATTTAAACTGAAGAAGCAAATGTGCATGCAGTCGACCTGATGGTAAGACTGCCGTCCATGGACACCTGTAAGAAACTTTATATAGAACAGTGGTTTTATCTGAAGTCGATCACAGCTGCGTTGCCACTCCCGAGACCTAAGATCGTCGCCTTAATAAGAGTGCAAACAACAGAAATTAGAATATTTTAATTTCTATCTCTTAATATCTTAATATATTTATTTTTTTAGTCTGTTTTTTTTTGTTTTTAAAACAATTAATTTCATTTTATTTTCTTGAATAAAAAAGATAAGCAAGTAATAGACAAATAGTCAAGCACTTTAAGATAGAGCTCATTATGGTGTATTTATACATTTAATATGTAAATTTTCCTATACTCACTAAATGTAAATCTAAGTAAATGTACGTGTCCTTAAAAGCCATGCAATATTTAAAACCTGTTTTTCATGTTTTCAGTAAAGATTTGTTTTACAAAGTAGGTAACTTGAGCTAACCGCTTACGTGCGCAAATGCAAACTTCGTGTCAGCACTTCCATATGTAATCGATATTGTTTCACGCGAGCATAAACAATCAAACTTAAGGGTAATGAACTTTAACAACAATGTTTATTGCGAACAAAAGCGGAGGAGATTCATTCAAACTAATCAAATACCTAGTTATGTCTTCTTATACCAGTTACAGTTTCGTCTGTTGATGAAAGGATGTGGATACCGGCTCATTTATATATTAGGTGACCTTAGGAGTAGCAACGCATATTTAATCGGTGTCAGAAAGAACCTGTGTTCTAAATAGAGTTCGTTAAAAGGATCCATGGCCGGTAGTCTCAATTTACCATTAGGTGGAATGCAAGTAAATTAGTTTCGTCAATCTTATAAAAAAAAAAAACAATTACTTTGAGACAGTGTTTCAAATATCATTTCATACTTACGTCAAATACGATTTCATGGAACATTAATTTTATCATAGAGTACGTAGTAAGATATAAATAATATCCGTTGTTTTTTAGTTGCACCGCATCCGCTATCTGCAATACGAGTATAATGCCTTACAATCACTATGTTCATGCGGATGTGTTCATGGAGCTCTAGTGCGAAGTGTGACGAGGACTTCCCACTTGGCTGGCTTAAATGGCTCGAGTGGGAATCCTATTCTATTAAGACTTACGTAGATACTACAAACATGTGTGAGTGCTTCAAGTGAATTGTGTTGATTGAATTTCTGATTATTGGATTAGAACAGCCGTACTCAATCTTTTTATAGCGGCCACAAACATGTTTCAGCTCTATTCCTGATCCGAAGCAAAAATTATTTAATTCTTAATAACTAAAAGAGAATTTCACGTTATCGTTATTCTTATATTTAATTATTTACTTTATATGTTAGTGATAAATAACTTTTAACAAAAATTACTATTATATTACTAGTATTAATGTATTTTTCTAATTTTGATATGATTTTTTAAGAAGAAAAAAAAACACCTAGATGCAACCACATACGTAGATCCGAAGAATGTTAGTAGTGTTTGGGCACGTCTTTACACTGTTTAACATATTTGGGGAACAATGTTCGCAAATTCACCCAATCCTAACATATTCAGAAGGGCCAATCGACAGGGCCCAGTGGGCCCGATGCAGCCCGCAGGTCGCAGGTTGAGTATGGCTGGATTAGAAGGATGGTTTGTCCTGCACAAAAACGTGTATTATTGCTGTGTAAACCAGGCGCAATTGACTAAATGAAGGGGACGGGCCGTAGCGTTTTTCTCAGAAGTAACGTAATTGGAGACACCAAAACTAATAGCAAAATGTATTCTGTCACATTTCCTATCTTTAGCAATTAATTCCCAAGGTCCGATACATCAGGGTAATACCAGACAGTATTACGCGTGTATACGATTACTTAGTATACGGTTACATCATTGTCGTTCTCATATTCATAATTTATGAAATCATCATATGTAAATACAATTACGTAAGTAAAATAAATATTCGATTTGAAAGTGCATGTTGATGAATAGTCATGCAAGACAATGAATAAAAGCGTATGTAGGAACACTTTGATACCGCCGACATATTGTTAGAAAAACCTTTTGCTGACAAAGGGATGAGCCGATAATCGTTCTCATGTCCATCAGGTCATCAGTCAACGCTCGGATGAAAGCTTTACCGACTCCAGATAGTTTATAAGACGCCGCATATGTGACAAATGAGTCTGACTCTATTGTTATGACAAAGAAAACAGAATGTGAAGAAGGCGCTCACAAATAATTTGAATGAGACGCTTGTATGCCGAAATATGAGGAGTCCGATGACTGGCTCTTGTGGAAAGATTATAAAATTATATTCTGTGACAAAGATCTTTCTTGTTCGTTAATAGGAACCCATTTTATATTTTGCTCCTCAACTTTATTCATGACATATATTATGTACATATAATAAGAGTGGCAGCAACAAAGATTAACATTTATAAGGTTATTTAAACTTGAATGTAAAGATCAGACAAAAGACATTCTACTAAAATTTGAATGTAAAGGACAAGAGTCTCTTTTTGATACAATATTTAAAAATTGTAAGATTAAAATATACTCTGTATTTGAAAAGTATATATTTTCTAGCATTGTTATTAAATAGATCATGGTTATCGATATCGATTCGATTACAAACCACAAATAGAATTATACGGACGGACGGAAGTACAACATCTTTGAAATTTATAGCAACATACGAGTGTATACAGTGTTAATCTTCATTTTGTGCACATATTGAAACGCGCGAAATTAAACTGCATTTTTTCGACAAAAACAAAATTTAAAATTTAAAAAAATAGATGAAGATGATGCTATGATGAGGATGATGCTACATATATAGCGTCATTCTCATCCTATTTTCAGCTGAAATCCATGTTTGGATTTCAGCTGAAAATAAGATGAATGCTAAGTCCTTATTCCTTATCTTTTTTGTGTTACCTTACCAATTATGGATTTTTAAACCTCATGCAGAAGTCGTTACCCGATACATTAACGAATATTATATAAAACTCTCATGATGTATTCGTTTGTCATTAGATATAAAAATATATGAATATTTTTAAAGTTATTTTTTCACGTTTCGTTCCTATCTTATTATTATAATAATTATGTCTGGAATAGACACGTGGATAGATTAAACCAAGAATTTATGTTTGAATAATAGGTAAGTAGGTATAAGTGGGTAGACATGATAGACGTGATTTACAGTATTCATCTTGAGATTATGCTGTAAACTTATTGTTATCATGTGATTTGTTATAAAGAAACGGAGATAAATATTAATGAAATTTAGTAATAATTATTAATCTTTGTTGTGATTTGAGTATTTTTTAAATACTACGTTTAACACTAAGGGCTTATGAACTTCACTACAATTGTATTGAAATATATTTAACCTCATATTTAATTAATATTTCAGATTATTTTATCATGTCAGGGTAAAGTATTGGTAGATTTCTACGAAAGTGTAAGATGTTCAATTTACAGTAAGCACATACTTATGTCCCAATAGTTGATTGTTTCGATAAACAATCTTACTTCTATTGTTTTATGCTGCCAAGATAATAATTGATTTGAAATATGTATGTATGTTAAAATATATGTCCTCTAATTTTAATTATTGCAACAATTATACTTATTGTGTTAGCAAATTGTACTGACTAATTTAATGGTTAAGGATCAGATTCGTAGCGTTTCGCATCTGCTACATGCAGTAGCAGAGGCGAAAAGGACGGCATAAAACGGAATTTTCATAACATAACGCTTAATTCTCTTAGGATGACCTTTTAACTCGAGCCATGAAAATCCTTTAATATAACAAACACCTAATTGTTATATAAAAGGATTTTCAGTGGTTTGCAGACACCTTGATTCATGATGACCATTCTTGACTTATTGCCGACTTATTCGTACAAGGGCGGATGATTCAATTAAACAAAGTCCCGGGCGGCAAAAACTTACGTTATGCCACTACAAGGGGTTTATTAAAATGTATT
>DWLI01001093.1:0-16963 GCA_018249915.1 Cecropterus dorantes dorantes | reverse complement strand
AATCGTTTTTATTATTAATATTTTTATGTACTCCAAAAAAAATAAAAAAACAATAAAATTCTTAAAAACTCATTTGGTGTTTTATTGTGGAAAGTATTTTGTAGCGAACTCTACATTACTTTAACGATCAATACCTGTGTAAAGTCGCGTTAGTAAAACCCTTATATTTGCTTTAAACTCGTAAATACCTTCATTTTGATGTTCTACAAGTTGTCTCTAGCGACTTATAAAACATCGTGTTTGTCCCGTAAATTAAATATCAACAAATATAACAATATTTAACAAATTAACAACAATTAAAAGTGAAACCATGCACACGTGTTGTTTTCCTACATTTTTACTCGTTCGGAATAAACAAAATAAAGCAAACTACTTATATATTATTGAACCCTATTTTTAGTACATCCTTCGTTCGGAGGAGTATGAGATTTGGTATAATCAAAGCTTCAATAGATTTACCTGTCGGTGAATAATTTTTATTAATTAATTCTTTCTACACATAATAATTGTATTATAATAGTAATCTGTTTTTGTCGTAAGTCACTAAGAGACTTGAATTTTAGAATCTTAGCTTTGTTGTTCTCATATAATTATAAAGTACAGATAAAACATCGATCAAACGTGTTCGTGTTTTGCCGCGGCTAGTAACCGCGGCCTTTAAACTACCCATTAAATAGAGCACTTTAGATTTAGGGCTGTCACCTTACTTTCAGCTATTGGTTATGAAAAGTAAAAAGACAAAAATTACCTAGTTTTAAAATATTTTAAAATATAGTACATATTTTCCTTTAAATTGTGGCCCGAGGCAACTTTTAAGGAAGTACGTTGTGGTGGTTGGCAAAAACAAAACAGGCGAAACCTAGATAAAGTTTGATATCTGTGGTTAATCTGACGAGCAAAAATAAAAAAAAGGTCGCCAAATCTAAATATTTTACCACTCCCTAAGTAAAGTGGCTATAGACACATTGAAGTAAATTAATGTTTATTTCATCAAAACGTTTACAACAAAACATTTTTTAATTCTATGCAAAATAAAGTTTTTTTGCGTGTTTCACTCATAAAGAATAAAATATAATTACCCCCCAAGTACAATACTTCATCATAAAGTACGGGTGGCAACCCTATATAAAATACAATTAAACCAATTATTTTATGGGCATATTTTATGTTATATTATTTAATAATAGTAACGGCTTATTTAAATATTAGGAACCACATAGCAAAAATGATGTATTCTCATTATTACTTATATTAATATTTATTGCCCTTAACTACACACACACACAATCATATGAATACTAGTATCCCTATAATCATATTTATTATTAAAATGAACATAATAGTACTTATACATTTTAAGAAACAATATTGTACATTAAATATTTTAATGAAAATTAAAAAGTAAAGACAGAGTTCTAATCAAAAGAATTCTGTCCTTGGTATTATTTATTATAAAAAATAATATTTTAAAGGCCCGTCATCCTTTAAATATGATTAAAATGTCAATTATATATAATTATAAATCATGTCAAATTATGACAATGACATAATATTCCGTAGGCGTGTATACATATATGGATATTTGGTACGATACGGTATCGTACCAAATATCGATATATTGTATACAGCTGTATCGATATCTATATGTTATTTTTATTGATAATAAAATAGTGTTCCGTTATGTTTTGAATTGAATTTGCGTTAATTTGAAAATAGAATGTGTGAATTTGTGATTTAAATAAAGTGGTTTTATTGATTTTTATTCCCGAACATTAATAGAGTTGGGCTAAAAAGCAAGATGTCAAGGAACTTCAAACAAAATTATATTAAAAAGAAGTGTTTTTTATCGACTTTGAAGTTTGATTTGAATTTTGCGAGCGTTATTATTCGAAGTTGTTTACTTTGCAAATTGTATCTTATTTTGATTGATTCTCAAACAAAATATTTATATTGAAATCATTCAACATGGGCGAGAATTTTGAAGAACAAATTGCAGATACGAATATGAATAGTTCACAGATAGCTTTCGATAATCTTACTATATTAAAGGAATTCAGTAATATAGTTAACTTAGTGAGGTAAATGAACAGTGGTATGTTTTTAACTACAGAAGTAGATTTTTTTACATTTCATCGTACTACTGACTACTTTACAGAAATGAAGACTTTCTGGAAACAGTGCCCAAAACGAAACTAAGGAGAGTTAAATGGGTTCCAATGTTCAACTGTTTAAAACAAGGTATACTTGATGAGATGATTCAAGAATTAAGTTCGATGTGGGAATTTGAGAATATGCCTGAGAAGTTGGAAATTCTTGAGAAGCAGAAAGAGAAATTTGTTGACATTAACCATGAGAATTGGTAAGTTCATTAACAGTCTATTAGTTCAGTAATTCATGATGCTTGACCCAAATACTGAAAAATACAATTCCTTATACAATGTTTTGTTTTTATATAAGCTTCATGAAGCAAATGAACATACACTTCACCTGATGGTAAGTGGGCACCATCACACATCACGTTAATAGACATCTCTAATCAACTTCATATTGAACAGGTCTATCTGCAGTTAATCATAGATGCATTGCTTCTCTTAAGGACTGACATGGTCACCTTATATGAAAGTGGCTGGCAACCACACCCATTCACCAAAAACTGCTAGCTAAAGTTTGGATTGTGTGCCTAGTTTTATTTTCTAAAAGCAGTCAATAGGGTGTCATTTTCTGTATCTGCACCAAGAAAGTTATCTTGTCCATTTTTAGAGAGATAGTCGAACCAGCTTACAATTTCAATTGTATGAATCTACTCTAGCTGCTGAGCTAGGGTTGATTTATGTAATTGAATTAAGTATGTTACCGGCCATTACATTGTTTAAAACCATAACTGTTCAGGATATTTCTTTTTATCAGACAGAAGTATCTAACAAGTATGTAGTCCACCTGATAGTCATTGGTGACTGCCACCCATGGACATTTTTGAAGTCACACACATGCGATGCTACTCTGGAGGACTAAGATGGTCCCCTACTAATAAGTGAGCCAGCAATCACACCCTTCCACCAAATGCAAAAACAGCATCATGCTAGAAAAAGGTGTGACGATGATACCACCGTGATCGAACTACACTGGTTCTATCACCTGGTAGGAGGTCGTGTTCCGATACGGTGGTTGGTAAGAAAAAAATTGTAATTAACAATTTGTAAGTGCCACCATAGGCCTATGCAAAAAAATAAATAAAAAAAAGGGATTCCCAACTAAAACTATCCCATACCTAGGACAAATCTAGAGAATATGAATAAAATGCATAAAATCTTGGAATTGGTCCTGTTTGTTATATTATAGACATTTCTCTGTGAATCACCAATTATTATTACAATTGGCCCATCGGAGTACTTACCATGCATGTGCAAAACATTTGTCATTGTAACCATCAATGGTATCAAAATATTAAGCCCTTTTAGTCCACCTCTGTAGAGAATGATAAAAAGTAAACCTTCCAATACCAAGTAGTGGGCCTGCCCATGTCAGTGGTGCATAAAAAAGTTAAATAATATTTTAAACATTAAACATAAAATTACAAGGCATATAAAAATGACTGCTGGGATGGAGATAAATTTAGGGTACCATATTTTTGTCAGGCAAGGATTATTTCTGGTTTTTTAAGGTAGGAAATGAAATGAAATAGGATTTTATATTTATGAGAAAGTGAGCAACAATATTATAATTATACTCTTGTGAAGATTTTTTATTGTTTTATATTAAATAAAATTTATGGTTTATGATCCCATACTCTAATGCATGACAATATAATTTCAGGCGACCACAACATAATGATGTCAGGGCTCAATTGAGAGCTTCCGATGTAGCAAATTTGAAAAAACAGAAGATGTTGCTGGAATCACTAGGAAAAGAATATGATGCTAGAGTGAACAGACTAAAGAGAATTTTAACAGCCAAAAGAGGATATTTAAAAGCAATGCAAATGGACATTCTAAAATATCAAAAGAAAAGTGAAGATTTAACTTGTAAAATTAACGAAAAACTTGAGGACCACAGCAAATTAGCAGATATGATCATAACAGAACATACGGATATTGATAATATAAATTGGCAGCAACAAAAAGAATTGGAATTTGAAGACTAAATTTATAACACTTGTTAATGAGTAAAATTTATATTTCAGAAAATTGTACACACCTGAGAAAAGTACAACAAAATTTTATAGTAATCTAATAATTATTAAACTCAATTACTTCGAAACTATCTTTTACAAGTGAAGATGAAAAGAGAAGAAACATTAAAGTGTATTACAAAGTGATGCCAATAGACCACATAAAATCTAAACTTGCAATATCATTACCAGCTAATAAACAGCATAATATTTAAATACGCTAAAAAGAACAATTGAAGTGTAACAAGCAAAGTATACCAATAAAAGCTTTCTAGAGGATAACAATAAAAACTTGAAGAGGAAACGACAGATTTTCTAAATTTTACTAGTTATAACTCTGTATATTAAAATATTACAATGTTTTGTAAATGCAAACCTAAATGAAATGAAACAAAAATAAACCTCTTATTTTAAATAGTAATATTTATTAATGAATATTATTTGACATTGTTAATATAGCTAAAAATAAAATTGTACAATGCAAAATCTGCATATAATTTTTAATATTTAATATATTCATATTAATATAGCAATTGCACTATTGTTGCGAGGACTACACTGCTTCTACCACCATTAAAATTATATCAATTCATTATTTCGAGACTTCTACATTTCGTGAAGTTAAAGCCTCAATAGGGAGATCAACGCCAATCTTCCGCCGAATTTTGAAATATCTACCTATTCGTAATAGTAATACTGAGTGCAAAATAATTTCACTGGGAACATCTTACTCCCATAAACATAAATATGAATTGCAGAGTCCTAGAACTGAGACACTTATTAGCTACATGGTGAAGGTTAATATCAATTCATGTCTTAGGCCAGCTCCACAACAGAATCCAAATCTTCAAAATAAATAAATTAGCTTCAAAATCATAAAAAAAAACAATATTATGGACGATTCAGTTTTTTGAAAACAATTTGTCTCTTTCAATAAAACTATAATTTTAAAGAACCAATCCTCGTCACTTATACCGAGACCTATACATACTTTACATTTATAGGCACATTAGTTACAGAATAAACAAAGCAAGTGCTTTCGATCCACTACAACTTAAGAAATAGATAATATGTAAATGTAACGACGCTTTTGTCCAATGCCCGCATCTTTAAAGATTGCCTGCCACGTATAACTCCCAACATTAACAAAACAATTTATAATATCAATAGGTCTAATTAAAACAATAGGGTACAATCCATCGAAAGGCTGCATTATATCAGGGATCGAAAAAGCAACAGTCACTGGCATTAGCTGAATAAATTGTGCCCATATACATTTCCGAAATTCTACTAAACTAAATTCATAAATTACTATCATTCACAATAATTAAAAATAAAACAAGGCACAGGCTAACTGATAAAATACTTTAAATAATATGGATCTATTTATTCAGCTCTACCAAGTGACCTTACTAATAATAGTAATTACAATACTTGATATAATTAAATTATTTGTAGCATTCTTCTCACTGTGCAGCACACTGGATCCCAAACGTCAGTTATTTCTTTTTCGGGGGTGACCTCTGAGGTGTGGCGGGCCTTCCGCTGTTGATGCCGTTGTACTGATATTTTGCTTTCTTCTCAGATGGCTTTAAAATCTAACAGGGAAGTACAAAGTTTAAATATTTGTGGATCATTCAAAAATTTGAAATAGACTCAGTCAAAAAAAATTACCTGGAAAGAGCACATTAGTGTTTCGTCCACGGACATCATGCCGCCAGCGTTATCAAATTCTCCGCAGTAGTTGGGCGCAGAAAACAAGGTCACGAGCTGCCGCTTAGCGAAGAACTCATAACCGTCTTCAACCACCTTTTGTAAACAAAGCAATTACAATTTTATTATCTATTATGCACACTGACATATATCATATAATTTGATGACATAATGCTATATAAAAAGTTATCAAACAATCCATAATTATCGAAGTATAATAGTGGGAACTTTCCCATGAATACAATACCTTTCATATTACAACTGAGTAGGTAATATTAATAATACCTGATGAGCCCTGCAAATCAAGTCCAAATCATGTCTGTTGAGAAATTTGCTGACGACATCTGGACCAAACGTAAATGACACGCCACGGTCATTTTCACCCCATCCCTGCACATCTTTATCTGGATCCGACCACAGCAGATCGCAAAGCAAACCTATAAGATATTATGTATTAAAAAAAATGAATAGTCAGTACTAAAGTTTTAATGTGGAATTTTATTTAACTCTAGATTATATATTGATTTATTTAATAAAACAATAAAATGTAATTTGTTCAAAATTGTTAAGCAGACCGCCATCTTCGCTAAGAGTTGCTCATGCCGATGCCGCTCGGGCGTCAAATTTGTTTGTTAAGTCACCTTCGAGCAGTATATGTTTATTTTTTCTTGAAATATGTGTCGACAATCGATCATTTATACATCTGTATAAATGCCTAAGCTACTAAATAATCGCCGGGCAGTTTAGCAAGTCAGATTATTGTGTAAACCAGAGCCGGTAGTTATAGCAGCGAATGGGCAGTCATCTTGTATCGGAAAGCAATTTGTTAATAGGGATGTAAAGAAATCAGACTTTAACCTGTATCAGGGACATCAGTTGGTCGCATTATCCGTCTGATCTGCTCCATGCCCTGTAGATCGGGCGAGAGACCGCCGTGGCAGCAGAAAATCTTCTCATCGATGATAGCCGCGATGGGCAAGCAATTGAAGCAGTCAGTGAATGTCTTCCACAACTTTATGTTGTATCGGCGCTTGCACTCATCATAAAAACCTAAAAAAAATAATAACAATTTCCTTAAATCTACACAAAGAATAAAATTGAAAATATCAATAAACAAAAATGTTAATAAGGAACAATATTTATTAGTTAGTTAGTGACACTATTTAGATAGTAGTCGTGATAAAATAATAAAAGAAAATTAGATACTGCTGAACCTTTCATATAAATTACTATTTGGTCCAGCTATTGCAATTTGTTGTTCAGGGCTATGGTGCCAAATTTAAAATTAACCTTGGATGTAGTGTAGATATACTTAGTATCCCAGATGTCGGCAAGTCGTTGATATAGATACAAGTATAATCGCTAAGATTTTTTTCTATGATTGTAAATTTTTTACAGTATATAATATTAATCACAAAAAAAAGTGGTGATGGTAATAAATTGCTATTTACCATAAATACGGTTTATGCTAGCGCACTCGTGGTTGCCTCGCAGAAGAAAGAAATTCTCAGGATACTTGATTTTATAAGCAAGCAGGAGGCATATGGTTTCGAGGGATTGCTTGCCGCGATCCACGTAATCGCCCAAAAATAGATAATTAGCTTCAGGCGGGAACCCGCCATATTCAAACAGACGAAGTAAATCTGTGTACTGCCCATGTATATCACCTGAAATTTGATATGAAGGTCTTTTAACGCCTTATAATACGTAATTACAATGATACATTCTTGTTATATAAATATAAACGTAACTTATATCGTGTATATGCATTTGAATGAAAATTCGTTCTTCCACATAACGTGACTAATATTCGTCGATTAACATTTTTCTTTTGTTGTTATTCGTAGCGCAGGATCGACACACACACGTATATACGTTAATTACACGGCCGTCTGCATCACTCGGTGATATAAGGCGAGATAAGCTGACGGTCATGTAATGCGCATAATACAATAAGCGTTCGTAGAAGTAAGATTTCTATAGATATATTTAATATTCACGCCGCCACTCACGACCTATAGATGATATTTCCATGTTTACTTAGGAAGCGTGGATAATTTCGGGTTAAAACGTATATTTTTCATTACCTGATAACTCCTCCACCTTTGAGTAAAAGTTACATCCAAATCAGGTTCAGATATATTATATTAAAGTATATTAAATTAAAACTTAAATACTCATATGTGCAATGTGCATCATCGACTTTATATAAAAATATATGTAAATTGAAACCTAAATTTCATTCCAATGACAAAATCAGCTTAGACAGCTGTTTTGTAAAACATTATGCTTCTACTTATTGTATTCATATTTCTGTGTATTATAATAAAATACAGCTACAATATACCTATTGAACAGATCAACTATGTATTTACGTTACACAAAATGTCATATAAATCCACCATATCCCATACTTACCTGTTTAATCATGCAAGGGAAAATTATTTAAAAGACAAATATTAAATTGTCCATGCATAATACTAATATAATAGTCCAAGAATAAATTATTAGAAACAATATTTATAATGATAATTATCATTAGTGTAAATTGGCATTTAATTTCATTGTCATTTAAATTGAATTAACCAACTGATAGTTAAGTGGTAAGACTGGCTCGGGTATTATTTATGATAATTCTGTATATTTGTTTGATATTGATATAGAGTCGTATATAATATTGAGTAGTAGTAATAAACAAACATGCAGGCCACCTGATAGTAAGTGGACACAGTCAGCCATGAACATCTGTAATCAACTCCATCAACAGGGTTCTACATGAAGTTGATCACAGATGTAATTCAGCCATTCATATTAGTTTAGTTCAATATTGTTCATTTCAGCTTTACCACAAATTTTGAGTGGTGCCTCCAATTCCAGTAGTATTGGCTGTTGCAGGAATATTTCCCGAGACTTGGTACAGAGGCCCCGCACCTCTGACTCGGACATCTGAACTGTCTTTCCAGGTCTGCATCCTCGAACTGCAGCAAAATTATGTAATACATGTATAGGTACAGTCTGTTATCTAAAGTCATACACAGATCAAGCAAAGGTTATGAATGCAGGTCATGTTGTGGAAAATGAAACAGAATTGCATAACATATTACATTACTTGCTGTCATAACATTTTCACAAACATTCAATATAACACGCATGACATTGAAATAAAAACACATGTACAAATTCTGTTTATAATGGATCATAGATATATTTCCTGTAAAGCATGCCATAATAGCTTTATGAAGTTGAATCGCTGACATTACAAAATTAAGCACTATGATATGAGGATAGTTGTAATTTGAAATACAAACAACTTTATGACAATGATCAACATATGAATGGTTTGATACATCATGTGCTAAGAATGGTTAGGTTCGAAAAGGTTTACTTCGGAATGTGTACGCACAACTCTCAAATAGTGTTGCGTACATAAGTTTTTATAATCGGTGAAACATTTTAATCACAGGGACCTGATATTAGTAATTTCTCTATTATCAACTTCGAAGAATTCTTCATTTTGTTTTAAAGAATAGGATAAGAAAATTGGACAACATGAACAGAAATTACTTTAATGTTAGGTTCAATAAAAGCGGATCGTTCGTCAGGATAGGAAAATAAATATAACTCAAATTTTCTAGCTGAATACTGTGGAAAGAATTCTGCAAGTAACCATACATTCTCCCGAAAAGATGTCTTTCAATTTTCCCTTTCGTCTTGCCGTTTCCTGTTGCTGTCTGTATACTGTTGTTACCCATAAAAAGCAGCATGATAAAGTGAAATTAACAAGTAAAGTAACATACAATGCGAACAAAGCATAACAATAAACCCATAAAAATTTTCGATGCCATAGAATGTCACTAATATTAATATTTTAGGCGTAGATATTACCTACTTTAAAGTCATGTGATAATTTACAAATACACACTATTTAAACAATAATAATAGACTTCTACAAGAATTCTAAAGCGTGAGCATCCAAAGTAGATTCAGATAAGAATTGAGGATAATCGATTTATTTATGAGTTAGA
Source organism: Cecropterus dorantes dorantes (assembly GCA_018249915.1). Lineage (NCBI taxonomy): Eukaryota > Metazoa > Arthropoda > Insecta > Lepidoptera > Hesperiidae > Cecropterus > Cecropterus dorantes. The sequence continues at coordinate 7,057 of DWLI01001093.1, read as the reverse complement.
CGTTTCTATACATATAGACTCGAGAGTTAATTACGCAACTGGAAGCACTATGAGCGGTGAACAAATTGAGATCACAATAGATTTTGATACACAGAATTCGTATAGAGTCCAAGAAATGAAATAAAATGATTCTTTACCTTCTAAAAGTCTGTGAATTAGACTGTCAACATTGAGTTCGTCAGCCATATTTACTACACCACGATTAATTTACGTCAAATCAAAAGTCAAATTGCCCGACACCATCATGGACGTTCTGATATTTGTGCACAGATGTTAAATACATTTGTTTATGATACGATTTCTATAAATAAATTTATATGATCTAAATTGCATTATCAAACAGTTAACTCTATTTGAATGAAATGTTCGTATAATTGAAAAATGTGAAATTTATCTTTAGTTTTAGTTTTATTAAACTTGTATAGAAAGCTTTGCCTACTTAGAATTTTGATCTATTTTTATTACATTTAATTGCGTAGTAAGAAAAGGTGAAAGGCTATTAAACTGTTAGTTTAATGTTAAAAATATTCTCTTTTAATTTTTTTAGAGGTTGAATATTTTTAAAGCGTTGTGGGCTGCGTGTGGAGCTCGTATTTTTTTCTGTGGTTATCTCATAGATAAGGCAGAAAGGGACATAGACTACGTGTGTTTTGTTTTTAATTCTATTTTGAAATGGCAAAATGTCGCTGATCTTGATTGTCAAGCTATTTTCTCATCGCAATGTGCCGTTCTGGCGCATACTATGTATGAAACACTGCAGATTGGCGTGTACGTTGTATTTTATTTTAGACAAGACTTGACGGCTATCTAAAATACTTCATGGCGTTGTACCGCACATCGCGTATGCATCATTCGTTTGATTTTTCGTAAACAACGGAAGCAAAACAACGCGAAATATCAATGCAGAGGACGGAATGTCTCAGTTTTTATAACTGAGAAACGTTGTTATTACATCACGTAAGCATACAAGCTCATCTTACTGCCAATTCGTATCGTGGCCATGGAAGAAAAAGTAGATAGTGAACAGAGCTACAGTGGTGAATCTAGTAGTAGTTCATCTGAAAGTTCCAGTGGTACTTCGGACTCCGACGAAGAAGTGTTGGAGCCAGTCCGCATACTCGGACAGACCCTTGAACTTCCACAGGAGCTCTGTGAAGACCCTGAAATATTTAAAGAGTTCTTTTCAATGAAAACTTGGGAATGTTTGGATGAGGAGGACAAGGAACATTTGAAACAATTCCTGCCTGACTTTCCAGACGATGATGACGCAGAGAAAGAAACAACAGTAAAAATGTTATTGGAACATGAGCCATTTCATTTTATATCTCCCCTCCAAAATTTTCATAAAAACTTAAGACAAGGTAATTTTAGACCAGACATAGCTAAAATGAGGAAGTTTCTTAAGAAAGCTAGAGCAAAACAGCAAAAGCATAAGGTAACTTGGATCATACATTGTTTTATTTGATGTGGGAGCATATATTTCAATAAGTCACATTTAATTACTTCAATAAGCAAATCTAAAAACATTTGTAACACTATGATGAATCATTGTTTTCAGAAAAAAACATATTATGCCAAGCTGCTTCCCGAGGTGTTGTTATCTAGGGAGCGTGTGTTAGCTGCTGCAAAATCGGCCCCACCTGGTCCAATTCCATATATTCCACCTCTCCCCCTTAAACCAACATCAAGAAATAACTATAAACCAATATATTTGAGAGCTAGGCAGAGATACTTTGAAGAACTGAATGCAATTTGGAGTGAAGTAGGTGGTGAGGAATCTGAGGATGATAATTATCCTGAGGGACCTATAGAATTATCATACAAGAAAAGAAAACAATCGAATTCAGTACAGGTACGGGACAAAATTATAAAAAAATCATACAATGTAATATTTTACACATATTTATTGATATTTTTGGGAAACAAATAATTCATTCCGTATACATATCATAATTCATATCAAATAATCTTATGAATCTATGCAGTTTCAATATGAATTGCATGAGTTGCATATGAAGGTGACAGACTGCTCAGAAGTTAGAGGCATCGTTGTTTACTATTTGTACCTTTTAATAATAGTATTAAGTACTGCCGCATTCTCGTTTGAACTGAACTTATCACTTATTGAAGGCATTCTAATTCGTTTGTCAATTTATCTGTGAGATACTTCATTGAAGGACTGGAATCCTATATGGGCTTGATTGCAGATGTCCAATGGCAGCTTTGGCCATTTATCTTCATGTGGACTGCTTAGTCACTTGCTAAAAAGAGTGGCCTAAAAGCATTCTATAGTCTAAATTTGTAAATAAATGAGATTCTTAAAATTGTTTATCAAAACAAAGTGGCCTAAAACCATTATGAATATTTTGTCAGTGTAAATTTTGATACTTTTCAGAATTCAGATAGTGGCGTATCTGGAACTCTGGGTGGTGGAGAGCCTTCACATTTAAAATCATTAGAATGTCTTAAAAATGTTCTAGCAATACATAGGGCGAGAAGACAGTATAGAGAGGTAGTATTTTTATATAAAAAAAATATTATAACAATAATAACTTCTTCACTTATAAACCAACTTAGGATAATAGGGTTCATTGAAATGTTTGTGTACAAACATGAATACAACACTGAGGCCCAGAGTAGACATCTAAATTCTTCACTGCCACCACAGTGTGTTAGACCAGTATAGTGGCCACACTGCCATGCCGGTCTTCAAATGAATATGATTTTTACCAATTTTTACATTATATACAATTGGATAAAAATTCTGCATTTAATTAAAATAATGTACAAAGAACATTTCTTACTAGACTTGAAAGCATTAATCAAGATGAAATTATGTATATAAATAAACATGAACAATACATTCTCTATAATCATTATCAGTTGTTATAGTATATATCAATAGTCTGACAATTTGTCCTAATGATATTTTTTTACATATGTTTAAGAATCATCCAGAATTAAATGTAGCTGGTATCACTCTGGACGACATCAAGCAGAGAGTAGCTCTGATAAATGGTACGAAAAAGCTTATGTTTGGAGGACCAAAAACAGAAACACCAATACAAAAACTAAGGAAAGGGACCAAAAGAGAGTTATATGCAAAGCAATCAAAGTCAGATATGAAGGGAGGTAAAAAGAGTAAAGAAGATCTGGAAAGTGTGGAAAATAAACCTCTATTACCTAATATTAAGATTAAATGTGAACAAGAGGAGTCTGACTCAGAAAATTCGTCATTCCTAGACCCTGTAACGAGCCCTAAACATCACAAAAAACCTCCAGATAACATTGAAATTAAAAAGGAAGTTGATGCAAATTATCCTAATGTTGCAAAGTTTGTATTTGCTTATTATTTGTCAGTTAATATTTTTCTATGTAAAAGTGTTGCTAAACAAGTTTATTTTCTAGTACAAATTACAATGAATCGGAGCTGGATACTGTTATAAAACAAGAGCCTCCAGATCCCTCCAATCCTATTTCTACTTCTGGAAAAACATGCCAACCAGTGCCAATCAAACTAGAAGATTTGGATGGGATTGGTGAGTACAGAGTGCTGTTTTACAAGTGAAAAATAATTTCTAAACGCATTTACATATTCATATGTTTCCATATGCAAAACCAGACAATGAATGTATTAAAATAGATATAAATTATACTATTCTTAAATTAGTATTTATATCTAAGATTTAAGTAGTAAACATATTGATCTGTGACATCTATAATCAACTTGATATAGAACAGGATCTACCTGAATGCAGTCATAAATGTATTGTCACTCCTGAGCACTAAGATGGTCATTCTGAAAAACAACTGTTTCTTCCTCTAAATAGTAGGAGCGGTACCTCATTAATTGAATTGTACTTAGTGTCTCTTTTTATAACATAATAATTTAAAAAAATACTTCTAATATCTCATAAGATCATAACTAAGTATAATTTTGCAGACATGATGGCTCTACCCGTGGAGTTAGTAGATGACACAGGCGAGGTGTTACCCGGAGATACTTCGACGGAAACAACAGATGAGCCACCGGTGGATACAGATGAGCCACTAACAGAGACAACACACGCAAACTTCTTGTCTCTAGTTCGTGCGTTATTCCCCGCCCGAGCTGCCCACAGAGCGTCCAAACAGCAGTTGCACGCGCGGTGTGCAGCAGTCATGAGATCTCCCATAGCACCTCTTAACACTTGGTATAATTGTAAGTATTGGTTACATGTTAAATCGAATCCCGCAGTGACAAGGAAAGGAATGAACTAAAAATATCAGTACATTGTGTAAAATACTTGAAACTACTCCTAAACCTAATTACGTATGTAAGATTATAGTGTAGCGAATTGAAAAGTGCCCATTTTATGGTAGAAAAGAACCGTGTGCTATAAAAATCTCTCTAAAGTGGCCAAAATGTCTTTATTATTTCATAATTGTAATGAGTTCTGAGGGTAAAAATGTGCTTTCATATTTTTTTATTAGCTCTTGATTTCAGTCATTGTGGGCATATTATCCTACAATTATTGACCAATAATTAATTTATTAAAATTATATTCACGTACAAAAATGGATATTTCAATGTTTTTTATATTTTCAGTGTCCAGTGATTGGTGTGGTGAATTGGATTCTGCTTTAGATTTTCTGGCCGGAGAGAGAGGACCACATCCAGAAGACTTTGTACCATATTTGCAATACATGCAAGAAAATCAGGTATATGTAAGCATATTTGATAATATACTATTTTCTCAATCTTTCCTTCTTTCCGAACGTAATAATAACAGGCTTGAATTTAGTGTATGATTTGAATGTCAAGCCCCTTTTCGAGGTATTTATGCCTGCTTTCCCAGAGTACGAAAGTATGGTGATTATCATGGACCTTAGATGAGAGTTTTCGATAACATTTACAGGAATGTAAGTCCAAACCAAATCCACATTTGTCAGCATGATAGAATATGGCCCCAGGCTCTTTTTATTTTGTTAAATTTGTAATAAAAAGATTTGTAATAAAAAAAAAATGGTATAAAAAAGGTCTACTATGATGATGATACTCTATTTTTAATACCTCTATTGTTGTAAGGAAATGTACCCAAACCACGTGACCACATAGTATATAATCAATGTTATTTTTCGCCATTAAGGTTGTCTGGATAATATCGCTATTTTAGTGATAAGAACGCCTGTTGTACCTTACATTATGTGTCTTATATTTAGATGTCTTTGTTTTGGTGTACAATAAAGATGTTTTGTATTGTATTGAATAAGTGGAACCCCCCTCCGCTCCTAGAAGATACGTAGTAATTTACATTTTTTTGCAAGCAGAAAGTTCGCTATATTTAATATAGCTTATCATGCGAGATTTCCTTTAGGGGATATTGATTAAGTGACATTCACCTAAACCTCAAGGCCACGTATAATATTTTGAACCCCTTCCCCGCTGTAAAGGTCACGTGGTTTGGGTACGTTCCCTATGCCAGTTTGAGACTAGCTAAGTGTGATGTATCGTGCCAGATGTACCAGTGGATAGGCGCGGGGCGGGACTGCGACGCGCTGCTGGGGCGGCTGTGCGAGCGCTGGCTGCGTTCCGCCGCGCCGCGCCTCACGCGACCGCGGGACACGAGAGGGTAACTAATGTTACACTTGTTATTAGGATTCCGTATCCAAAACCCCACTAAGACTCCATTATGTGTCCGCCTATCGTGCGTCTGTCCGCCTATCCGTTCGTCTGTTTGTTCGTCTGTCACCAGGCTATATCTCATGGACTGTTATAGCGAAACAGTTAAAATTTTCGTAGATGATGTATTTAACCATGCAGATCCCTTGATGGTGCTTACCATATATGATGGTAGAACCCTTTGTTGTTGAGGTGTACCCGATTCCTAATTGCTCTTTTAGCAGAGTTTTTGATTTCATAATACATTTTTCTTACAATAATTAGTACTCAACTATGCAGTTCACGTAATGTTATCTGTACCTTCAGTACAAGTTTACGTTTCTTCAAAACGGTGTAGTCGGCAGTGCACTTGAAAGCGAACCATGAAGGGTTCTATCACCAGCATACCTCTTAAGCTATAACAGATCAGATTTATACTGTTAATACGACAGAAACAGGCAAAATACGCAAGCAAGGACCTTCTGAATTTTCAATGTTTAAGTTGCATTGATAAATCGTTTTATTATTACTTTTGTGCTTATGTTTTTGACGAATTCCTATTTTCAGACCACCGACACCATGGATAGTGCGGCCGGCCACAACCACAGAACTGGCAGATTTTCGGGCTCAAGAAAGAAAACGATTTTCCGCATCAACAAAACCTTTTACTTATATACAACATGGGTTTGTATCCAAAAACAATTCGTTGAATAATATATGTGGATAATAATTTATTGCTAGTAAAAATAAAAAAGAATAAAGTATCGTAACTAATGTAATGCATATAAGTTAACTTAATGTATAACACTGTTCAGTTCTGATGGAATGAAATAAGTAATCTTATCATTTTATGTGATAATTTGCCTAAAAGAATTAATGCAAGGACTTAAAAAACTTCGCTTAATTGCAACAATGTGGAATAAACTTCGTCTTTAGGTAGTACTGGGGCACAATGATTGCCCGGACAAGGAGAGTCCCTTGAGGACCGCAGAACTGGCGCCATGCAGCGTACAAGTACGCATTACTACTTTCAAAGTAAAAAATGGTTGCCTTTAAAGTTGGTTTACGGACGATAGTTTTACGTGGTAATCTCATAAAGAAACATTGATAAAAAATGGCATACTTTTATGCATTAAATGATTATCACTTAGCTATCATTATTTTGTATAATATAAAGAAGGAGTTAATAAATTCATTCAATTTTTTTGATAACAGTTATATACACTCTTAAATTCAAATAGTTTTTTCCGCGCTCTCGCTATCACGCTTAGGTTCAGGCGGAACGTGACACTTTTTCTTGCGTGCAGCCGGTGTTCATCAATTTATGAGTATAAGACGTTACGTCAATAATGAAACATAATATAATAATGAATGTGTTGTGTGCGCAGTTTCCGGTTCGTGGTGGGCCCGGCGATC
>DWLI01001092.1:0-16968 GCA_018249915.1 Cecropterus dorantes dorantes | reverse complement strand
GTAATTTAATCATTTTTCCTTTCCGGTCGAAAACTGATCAATCGTCATTTAATTAGTTTGCCGGGTCAGCTAGTAACAATATATATTTTTCTGTTAATACAAAGTTTTTATTGAAAACCACGTAACATCTTAGGTATTCTAGTAAAGATAATAAAATTAGCAGTATAAAGGAGCAATGGCAATACTGCACAAAAGTCTGTTAGTCGGTGAGAGCAGCGCAAGTAAGAAATAGAATATTCATTGCAACAAAACACTATCTAGTTTAAGTCGAATTGTGGTAATCGCTTCTCAAATGGTTGTAGCAGATATTTTACGTTTAGCATCGGCGATTCAAGTTTTGGCGATTTGATGCATTCGGTCAGGGTATGGAAAACGTTTAAGCGACTGCATTAATGTAGGACATTATTACAGAGCGTTTGTCACGTTTATATGCTGCATTGAAAGTATAAATCTGTTGCGAGCAGTGTTTCAACGTGTAGCATTTGATCGCCGCTTCTGAGTAGCAGTTGTCGATGGCATGTTTTTAAGAAATATGTTTTCTGGGGCCCCGTGGTAGGTGGATTCAATTAAATTAACAGCCTCTGAATTAACTGCGAAATTGAAATTATATGAAACGCAATAGGGACAGATCGACGATCCATGAGATAAGTAAAATTTTTAATATTCATTTACAATAATAAACATCTGCATACATAATATACGAGCGTGCTTCGTCAGCTAAATTGCTATTACGCTAAAGGCAGTGTCGCTCATGCGGGTCAAACTTTGGGGAGTAGGGTAAAAGTATTTTATTTTAAGAAATTACATTTTTTAATACATTCATATGATACCACTTGACGGGTAGTTAATTGTTCGATAAGATTGCCCGTTGTGTGCTACAATGTATATGCGTATAATTGATAAAGATTACTGTTATGTGATTATAAACTTCCACCACTGAATTGTTTTTGTGTCAGATAACACATATAAATCGCAGTAAATCACTGTGGGCTCTTAAGTCTTTCACCTCACTATAGTAAATACAATAGAAAAGTTTTCAATCTATATTTATATGTCTTTCTTATATAAATGTTAATAATTTGATGACGCACACGTGACTTTATGAAATTTAGGATATTTGATTTTAAACCCACACCTTTAGCAAAGATTTAAATTTACACCGCTGCTATCCTGCTGCTGCTATCCTTCATATTTTTCAGCATAAAAACACTGCAAGCATAAATTGTATTGTAACGTCGAAAATTTAATACAAAATTTCGGTACGTGGTCTACCTGGTACGGTGATTACGTAAATGTACATCTATCCTAGGTAGTTTTTAGAACCAAAAACAACTTACTTCAGATTTACATGTTGCTAGAGCGTAAATTTTATGATTGATTTTGGTACGAATTTCATTCAATTTTGCAATCTAAATCTTCCTTTCCCATTAGGGCGCGTTAACGTTAGCTCGTTCACCAAATGCGTTCGGTTACATCGAATTTGTTAACAGTATTGGGTCGTTTACTTTAGGTCGGTCACCGAATGCATCGCTCGCATTCGGTTTAGCCGGCCCCATTTCACATATTTCTCGAACAACAAGCAGTTATGATCGAATACGGCCAACCGTATCCAGTTACACAGTAGGTCCGACACCGCTAATGGGTTGCATGAGAATATGGCTACCGACTACCGAATTACCGGTTGGACTGCAATCGGTCGGCGGTCGGTGATCAATTTCGTTTACAGCAGAATACGGCAAACCCGACGAAATATAAACGCGCCATTAGCGCTTTCGATTCAGGAACTAAAAGTAGATACTAGTTAAAAAACAGACAAGAACTTCGGGACTTTGTGATGCGAAATTACATCGTGGTGGTTGAGTTTTGTAGAAGAAACGGTACCCGAATACAATATTCACAGCAACAAAACGACGTCGAAGTAAGCTGGACGCTTTCGCGTGCTCCGCGAATGCAGCATCGATAGAATTATTCTAATTCTACTCATGAAAGCGAAACAGTTGTAAAGTTGCCAGATGTTGGAGTGTAGTGACAGTTTTTGTCGGAATATAAATGAGTTTTATTTATATGGTTTAATGCAGTGATAGTTATAAAATGCTTGTATAAACTTTGACCTCAGTTTTATCTCATCAGATGCGTGTTAATTAGAATCAGTCTGTTTGCAGCGCAGCGACGTGTGTTATTTACACGAACCATCCAATTTAAGTCATCAGTATCTATGTCAAAAACTTTTTGGATTGACAATACTTGTCGAAGCCCCCTTATTTTGCCCGACTGCATCTGAAGGAGGGTAATGTTTTCCCAGCTGTATGTCCATTTCTTGGGCACGCGCTACAGTCCAAACGGTTTACGGATTGTGACGTAAGACAGAAACGTCTCAGTTTGGAAAGTAACATAGCCTATATAACTTTTAAAAATGGCGCCTGGAAATAGAGGAAGGCCGACTTTTTTACTATTACGACCATATGTATGCTAATGAAAGCTAGTAAATAGACTAATCTAAAAATATATATACTCGTATTATACTACTCTTACTTGAGTATGTTGACTAAAAATCATATAAGTTTAAGTGTTTTTAACGTTATCACTAGTTGTGTTCTTCATGGTTCAAAAGTGACTCCAGCAGGAATATCAGAATTTTACTTTTACTTCTGTACGTCCCGTGACAAGCAAGATCGCAAGCGAAGTATCCAACATAAATGTAAGTCTAAGTACCGTATCGAACAACGTTGATACGACGAATCAATCCGACGTTGAAATTAACACAACCGAAAAAATAATAAAAATATTTAGAATAATTTATTCAATTCATATAAATTAAAATACGTCGACGTACCCGTTATGCAATAATATTAATATGTAATATTTCGTAGCAGAGAGGTTTCGTATTACATATTCATCGCGGACAGCTAGTTATCAACTAAATTCGACGGCGCTTTTGTGGCTTTAACAAGTTAGCAAACATTCACATACATACCTTGATCTGTAGCGGGATTTGCTTGATTCTCCATGTATAGTTTGCGAAGTTCCTCTTCCTGCTCCTCGGTCCAAACTCCTTTGGCCGGTTTATCCCTATAGTTTGAACGGATTCACTATATATCACAATTTACCACAAACAACTTTGTTATGGCCTATCGGTAACTATGTGACTTCTAAGTTCCATTATAAGTACTGAACGATGCGGAAAGGCAAAAGTTTAGCAGTTGAAATTATTACTGACTGAGACCTAATGGGTGTTTTATGTTTTTTAAACACGCTCAAACTTTGAAAATCGGACCATAAATCTATTAATAGTTTGAGGTAATGTGCTTTATTACAGACATTAAAGCGAATGTATGGACTGAATAAATTGTTATACCGGGGGACTACTATAGTATAAACTCAAATAAAAATTGGATTTGGACTCAATTCTATGAGTGATGTGGGAAATCCAATTAAGATTATAACAGTATTAATTGACAATTCAGCACAGTGTGAATGTAGGAGACATTTCAGAATTTCAACGGTAGCGGGACTGAGACTGGAAATATAGGTCTGATTTTATCCCCAATTGTTTGAACTGACAATCGAATTAGAAGCGCCATTCATACTTGCGATTTGATCCGCAAACTATCTATTATTCCGAATTTAAGAGAAAACGATTTCATTCGATAGTTCAATTTTGAAGTCAATTCTTTGAATTTTTATTTGTTTTACTCCAATTGAAAGTGTTGGGACCTAACAGTTATATCCATAATCATATAACATAACAATGTGTGTTTCAGTAAAATGTTTACTGGAGCACTGATAGTCTAATGACACGCAACACATTTTTTTCTACAATTATGTGTGTTAAGGTGCAGGAATACATGGTAATCTACACACCTTGAAGTTAAAAAAGTTTTTAAAGGTATGGGAAGCCTACCAATTCGCACTTAGCCAGCGCGATGGATTATGGCCTAAACATCATCTGAGAGGAGACCCGTTCCCAACTGGGACAATACAGAGTTGACAAGAGATACGTTTTACTGAGTTACAAAGTTGCTCAAAGAGTTCGTAGATAAGGATAGTGGGAGACAGCGATATCGTAAACTGTATATTAGGTATAGCACCATGCAGCGCAGCCGTTGCATGGATGAGTGACCGTTAATGGCAAATGTTCATTAGCGCTACGTGCGAGCAGACGGCTCCGGTAGTATCATTTCAAAAATTTACATAATACTTGTACCATTTAAAGGCACAAAGAACCTTTTGTTTATTTTTTTTTGAAATATCAAACGAGTTGTAGTGTGCAATCTACGTGACGGTAAACGACAACTGCACCATCCCATTCCACAGACAATCCAAGATAGAATTAGAGTCTTCTCCGAAGTCGACTACAGATGCGTTGATAACCCTGAGGACTAAGTTGGAAGTCCTGGTATTAGTATTATTAGCAGTGGCGGAGCGTGGGTTTATGCCGCTCGGGCGGAAGTTGCACTCGCCACCCACTTTCAGAAATTTAGAAATTTTAGTCGATAAAAAAAAGAAAATCTAAATTAATTTAATTTTTAACTTAAATTTAATTTTTTAAATTGACGACCTAATGTGCCGCCCGGGAGCGCATTGAGTTTCAAGGATTTTTCTACAAAAAATTCCGGTTACATATTACGAAAAAGGAAATTATGCCGCCCTTTATAGTGAAACCCGCAGTTCCTAACACTACTGTTTTAAGGCAGAGATCGGTGTGATAGTAGTGCTTCCAGAGTCGATCTTCAAGGTTTCAACTGTGATGACAATATAGCCACATCTTTCATCTTATTCTAGTATACCTCATTCTCATATAGTTGAGAGATATGTACATTCCAACTTAGTACTTAGGAAAAAGTCTGTAATCGACCTCAGAAATGCTTCGTGGATAATTTGGCGTCGGTTATATGGGCATATGAGTACATCCAACATTTGTAGGGCTGCAAGCTCATTTGCAGTAGCAACTATCATATCATCATAATTTTATGTATTATATTTTAGTACTGAAAGTACTTATTTAACTTTCAGTACATATCTTAGGACTAAAAGTTGACCGTCCATGTGACAGTGTACCAACTTTCAGCACTAAATGAAACTTTATACTCAAATATCATTATGTTACGTAAAATGTATTTTAAATACAACTCACACAATTTGTACAAGTAATAAACAGTTACTTTAAGCACTGGTTTACTTACGGCGTTGATTTTCCTCTTTCACTCCAATTAAGCCCCAGTTTGGGTAAACATTCGAAATTTAGTTTCTATTAATAGATCAAGGTAACGTGAAACTACCTACTACATAATCAAATACACTGAAGTTGATCAATACTTTTAATAATAAATCATGAGCGTTCTATACGAGTTCCACCTACGTGTACCTATACTGTTCAATTTTTTTGTACATACGTTTTCCGTGTTACCATTAATATTTTCTGTGTGAAAGTCTGTAAAGATACTTTGTTTGGAGTTTCAGTCTGTTTATTAATTTTCAAGATTATCCTAAGAACAGACGGCAAGTATATTTATTTTTATATATTGACCCGATTTGTGGAGCGGTTACCAACGCACCCATTGCGTTGGTAACCGCTCCGAAATTCGGGTCAGGTCAGGTTCAGGTTCGATTCCCGGCTCAGATACCTAAAGAATGAAATTAGATTTCTGTTTTGGCTCTGGGCGTTTTTGCCTAAATACAGATAAAATCTAGTGCGGATGTAGAATGAGTAATTTTGATTATAACGGCCCTTTGAAAAAGCATTTTAGATTATTAAAATGTTTTTTGCAAAGGGAATGAGATATGATTTTTTGTATACAAAATTAAATATAAAGAAATGTTTACCGTCCATCATTGTACTGATCGTAGCCGAGTTCTATTTCAATCGCATCCTTTGAGGTTTTCCAAAAAAGTAGTTCAATGAAAGCTTTCGGGTTCTTTGACGCTATCTCGGTAAACTTTCTCAGGATAAAGATAGCGAACTTTTCCAATTCCTGAAAAAAAAAACTTTATATGGCAGTAAAATACGAATGGCACTAGATTATACCAGATTGTATTAAGGTCAGGTAGATTTCAAGTTTGAGGTAAAAAGTTAAAACTTCTTAGTTAAAAACTAAGTCTACTTACTAACTTAGTAAGAGTATATTGAGAGGAAACGCATTAAAACCTTAACAATGTATAAACATAAACAGCGATCGTTTTTGGCAACGTAATAAACTCTTACTAAGAGCCATGAGGAGCATACTTTAAAATAGCTACTTATATCTTGTGACCAGGTGTCATATTTCTTTCTACTATATGTATATGTTGTATGCCATAATAATAGTAGGTATATGCGCCACGTATCTACCTACATGGAATAAACTTTTAATTATTTACTTATGGTGACATTTGTAATTATCATCCCGCTAACAAGGCAACCGTATAAAAGATAATGAACGCGAATGAAACCACGCGCGTCGGTATAGTATAACCTACGCGCCTGAACACGCATCGTACCAAACAGAATTGTCTAGATAGTTAAACGAAAACCTACGTATAGAATATTTTCTAATATTTTCAAATTAAAACGATGTAGATAGTACATGACAAAACTACAATGCAAAATTTAAACAAAATCAAGGTTGCCAGCTCACTTATATGTTAGGTTACCATACCAACGCAACGCATCTTTGATCGACTTTGAATAGATCCCCTGTTCCATATGAAGTTGTTTATACTGCATGCTAGTTTGTTATTTCAATCAGATAAAAAATTATATACATTAAAGTAGCAAACGAGCATGCAGTCCACCTAATGGTATGTGGCCACTGCTATCCATGGAAATCTGTAATAACTCCAGGTAAGATCAGTCGTACCCGAGTTTAGCCACAGAGGCGTTACTACCCTTGAGTACTAAGTGCTCAACACTGCTGTTATTAGGCAGAGATTGTCTTTTAGTATGTAAGTGTTTTTTACCCAACATCCTAGAAGTATTGACCCGTAGTTAATGGGCAGGATGCATCGGAATACACAACAATTACGATTAAATTTTTCGGGATTTTTACTATTACATTTCCTCAAAATGTTTACGTTATCTCCGAAATATTGCAATATATGGCCGAAAACGTAAACGTAAACTTAATAATCTCGTTCTAGGTATACTGATGTGTATCGAACGAGCGCCTTTACATCGAAAAGACACGACATGACTCCTACAGAAGGAGGAAAACCAGATGAACACGTGCATAACCTAATTCTATTTAACACAATACACATGTATTAAGATTAAAATTAACATAGAATGATTGTTTAGCAATCTGTTAAACGTTGCCAAGGTGATAGAACGAGTATGGTTCGACGACGGAGACTCCAAGGCCATATTTCTAGCGTGAAACGAAAACAAAGGGTGTATAAAATACCTTATAATATTATATGATAGAAATCAATAAGTTACAATATTTTCTAACGTGAAGGTAAACTTTGAGTTATAGGAGATTGTTCGAATATATTAAAAAAAAACGATTAACGAATTCAACAATTTGTTTATGATAACTGGATAATTGTGTTTGCTCTCTCTTATGGCACTTGAAGTACACTTGCGACATTTATATCGATACTAGGCGTGACGGCGTGTGGTTTCACTCGCTATTACATAAGAGAAAATAAACAAACCTCCTTCCTCAATAAATGGACTATTCAACACAAAAATAATTTTGCAATTCGAATCACTAGTTCAGAGATTAGCGCATTCAACCAAACAAACAAACTCTTCAGCTTTATAATATTAGTATAAAATTATAGATAGGTGTCGTGTCGTGTCGTTTATGTTTAAAAGCTTTCAACGTCAAACGGATTACCGGTCAGAGAATCCAAAATCTATTGAATAAAATGTTAGTCGCATTGACAATCCGACTGCTGTGGATACAGTAGACGCAGTGCCGTAAACTAATCCTTTTGGTACGGGAGACTGGATGTCTATCTTAACTTCAATGCACGATTTTGAAATTCTTAACTTTTTTATTTTGACTTTACTGATGATCTAATTATTACAACGCAACTCCCTAAATGATCTTTACTGAGTATAGTATATCTATTTAAATATTATTTAATATAGACGTAAGTACCTACTCCCCGTGTACGATATGTTGATATCTGAGTATGATTACGTCACGGTAGTGTTTGTAAAGAAACTATTCTAAAATAATGTTAAGTAATATAATTTGAATTTGGCGTTTATTTATGCAAAGCAGTAATATGTTTTTTAATCAGAATAGAGCAGCAAGCAGTCCACCTGCTGGTAAGTGGTTTCTGGCACCCATGGATTTAAGTAAGCAACCTCATATAGAACTACAACTACTTCCAAGGACTAGGATGATCGCCTCAAATATAAATGAGCCGGTAACCTCATCTCTCCACATTAACGCAAGAACTGCTTCACACTAGAAATAGATGTGGCGGTGGTATATCCCGGTCGAACTATACTGGTTCTACTACCTGGTACCATATATTAACTTATATAAGTTACATAGAAAAACATAAACCTTCAAATGCGGCAAGGGACTGGCGAGAACCTTCTGGAAGACTAAGAATAGTGTGGCTTGGAACATCATAGAAGGCCGCTTGCAGTCCCAGGCGATACGATGTAGCATTTTCAGTATACAGTGGTTTGTATGACCGATGTTATGTTCGTAACCCTCCAGGAGAGACACGCATGCGCTCACTACACGGGGATGGCAGAATCTGTGGGTTAAAATAAAACCTTTAAAAATAAAGGCAATAAATAGTTAATATACCTATCGTCAGACTGTATCCATTTTTTTATTCTAGGGGTTCTATTACCATCTAATACAAAGTTGGTCATCGTGCTAAGAATATTCACATTTTCAGAGGAAACCCTCAGCCTAGCAGTGAGACAATTTTAATGACGATATCGTAGTTTAAGCCTTAAATTTTAACGAGATTTTTGTACTGAGTTCGAGTTTCACGTCAGAACAGTTATGAAGAATGAGATGTTATTTACATACTTATACACAAATATATGCATGTCAAAAAAACGCAAAATATTTTTTAAATAAAATTTTCAAATCTTCACATCTCCTTTAACGGGAAAGATGGAAGGTGTCTCGATAAATATAATCTATAAATAAAAAAGCAAAAATATATTAACTATTGACTAATTATCGTAATATCAAAACTAATAAAGCTAGTATAGAACCACAAGGATTTGACAATAAAATCATTTATGATGTAGAAGACATCCGCTAATAAAGTATTTTTTGTAACTCCACCCCTAAGGGAGTTGAATGTTGTTATTATTTTGTAATATAATCTGAGCGTACAATGTCGCGGTAAACAGTTAAAACAGTAACAAATGAGTATTCTCAATATAGCCATAAATTTACAATATACGCATGTCAAATATGCAAAATATTTTTAAATAATATTTTAAAATCTTCACATCTCCTTTAACGAGAAATTAAAAAAATGAGGCCAGTGGAAAGGTGATTTAAAATAGATTGTGATCGTATATCGCGCTCGCTGCATTGCGAGTTAACGAGTTTTATTTTTACGGGCGACCCGTAACGACTAATCGATATCGAGTTATCGTCTCCCGATAAATTACCATTGATTGCTATATTTCTACCTTTGAACTTTGGATTTCACTTTGTGATTTTAATCGCTTTGGTGACTATGTAAATAAAATCTATGTTAATAAATAATTTATGTACATACACTTTCTCAGTTCTTAATACAATCTAATTCTGAAAACGCCTGAACAGATTTTGAGGAAACTCATTCATATATTTGGGTCAGTTACAGAAAGAGTTTGAGTTATTATTTTTTGTCAAAAATATAAAGGATTCTCGAGTTAAGTTACATTACATTTGTTACTGTTTCAATGTGTAATTGCAATTATTTAGTGGTAAAAAGGCACACGCGGGACTAATTAAATGATTGAGCATATTACCTCTGAACAAAGTCTTGGAAGTCAAAGTCCGTTTCGACAACAGCTGTTGTCCTCTCTTCTTCTTCTTCTTCGTCTTCTAAAATATTGATCACATAATTATTTTGGTCAAAAGGATTATAAATGATAGATTATTTAAAAATTATTGACGAATTATGTACTTTAGAAAGAAAGAAGAAGAAATAGTATTTATTCACGATAATAACAGCACTACAAATTACAACAAGCTTAACATAAATAAGAGAAAATAAAATAACCTTTACAAAAAAAGAGAAGCAACAAAATATAGTGATCAGTTGATTCGTGCTGCCGTGACATAATAACGTCGTGAAACGAAACTCAGCTACCAAACCACGGCGCTGGTTTTCAGTCTCTTTAATTGTTGTAATATTACGCACTAGGGCCTTTTCTATTCACGCGTGTGAATATAACTTGCTGTAGTCTATTTGCAACACGCGTGCGTTTGGCACGTACGATACGCATACGGATCGGATCTGAACGCCGGCACAAGACTGCGTGACAAGAAAGTCCTTAATATTTTTTGCACCAAACATTTAGAATTGACACTTATACTAATATAAGTGTGAAGTCTGAATGGTAGTATGAAATTTTCTGTTCACAACAATATACCAGTAAGCAATGATCTGTAATCGACTTCACATAGAACTTTTGACCTATATGTGGTAGATTGCAGAATTCTACGGGGTTTTGACCTCGTTTAAAATCCGATTGCTACATGACCACTTTTGGGATGCGTCCAGTAATTGCGTGAGGTGATTTTGGGGTATTTTCGACTGCCTCTACACCTTGATGAGATGAAGTGACATTTCTCTCGACTCCCTTACCTGGTAATCGCACGTAAAATTGTTCCAAATTAGGAGAAAAACAATATTTAATTTAATTCAGTTCTCGCAAATCTCCACAATTTCTTGCAGAATAAAATACGAGATATTTGGCAGATATAATTTGAATCAGAAGGTTCAGGACTGGTCGGAGTGACGCCGATTAGGGGAGGCCTACGTCCAGCAGTGGACTTTCAAAGGCTGATAGATAGATAGGCCGACTTCCTCCACCCCCAAATGTCGCACGTAATTAATAGACGATCCTTTATTTTGTTCGTTAAAGCTAAAAATGATACATATTTCCTATTTCCAACAGTCCCTGTGCGCTCATAATATTCATTTGCCCGATAAATTGTGTACACTCGATACGTAACACTTTTATAACTTTTTTACTTCCAAGAATACAGGCGTAAAAGATAATTTTCCTTTGCGAGCTTAAACGTAAGAAATTATATTAAGTCGTTTTACCTTCTTCATCATATTCCGAATTTTCCTGCGTTTCCGTTCCATTTTCCATATTTTCTGGAAAGGAGCATTAAATATTATGTTATCAGGTTTTGTGAAAATTAATGCGCCCTTACACCTATAATGTCGCTCCTGAGCATGAAACATTTTCTATGCTTAATATAAGAAAACCTTTTTATTACTTTTATAATTGAAATGCGGATAATTAAGCTTTTAACGTGTCTTATTAATCTTTAAAATATGATACTAATATTGTATTCCGGATTGAAGAAAATGAATATTAAATTTAAAGATAATTATACGTATATCCGTAACATTTCTCACAAACTGCGAGATACTGTTTCTTGTGTTAGATACAACCTTTATAAGTAAATTCGACAGGCATAGCTTACAAATACATCAAATAAGTAAACAAATTTTCCAGATTTACATACAAATATTTAAGCAAGACGTCGATCCCCCAATATTTATGTAGAGGCAAATTTCCCGAAGCCCAAATTTAATGTAACGTGGATATAAAACACTTATCATGATTTACTTACCGAGCTCGACCCCTAAATCGGCGCTGTATATAGTTTCCAACATATCTAGTTCCTCGTCTGCTTCGATGCCCGGAACGCCAAATATACCCTCTTCGGGCCACACTTCCCTATGAAATAGTATATTCAATAACACGGTATTGATATTCAATAGTGCGGTACATTTTACAATAATATAATTGTAATTCTAAAACATTAAATTTGTTACGTGTTTGTTATCTTCGAAGTAGCTTTTCATGACAACTATACAAATAAAAAAGTACATTTTAATGTTAACTTGAAGTGGGCCAAATCGCGTACGAGAGTACAGTTGGTCAATAAATGGATTGATTTATGATTTAAAAAGTTTTTTATTTTATTACAAGTCTTTTGCACTTTACTGTTATTATCGATTAAGGATGTCCAGAAACGCATGCCCACTGAGGCGAGGCCTAGAATATACTTCACTGCACCACTTTAACGAGGACTATTAGAGTCAAATCCATTTGATGTTGATTATGGTGCATATATGATGGTTTCAATACTTAAAATATCAGAAGTCCTTGATTACAACCACATGTGTCACGTGTAAAATAAGTACCTACTTTCCCTTTTTCACTGTTATAAAAGATGCCGCGTACACCTTGTTAATTTAGTGTTAAAATAATAAATGTTATATCGTAAAACAAAATATATTATTAATTCTTAATTAATTGCTGAAATATTATATAATGAAAAAGTGAGCAAAATCCAAATAAAAGAATATTATCAGCGCACCAAAAATAATTTACTAGAATTTTACTTATTTCGAGTATCATATTTAATAATAAAAGGTTTTATAGTTAATGAAGCTATTCTTCCCTTATATTTCAGTAGTCAATAATGAAAATAAATTTTGGAAAGGCCCTACCGTATATTAACCTACTTAATAATAAAAGAAAATTAGAAAGTACGAGGGTTCAACATGAGGACTATGTTTTTTTCGTTAAAAAGTTAACTGAAAGGACGTTTTTATACCGTTTTCAGCAAGTGATAAATTATTTTTGATTAGGTTCGAAATTTTAAATCAGTGATGGGTGTTGGGTATTCGAACCCCGTACTTCTGATTGAGTGACCATTTTTCTAGCAACTAAGCTATCTATGCTGTATTTGCTATATTTTCACACACCTACCTGTCTAATTATCAGAGACGGTCAAATTCTAATCGGATTAATGATCGAGGATTAATATTATTAAATTATGTTCTGCAATTAGTGATTAATAATTACAATGTAATCCTCACGCGTGTTGTGCAACGTCAGCCTTCGGTGCACTAAGGGTTTAATTATTTGTCAATTAAGCTCCTCGTAACGCTTACCATTGAAAACCCGTTTTGTTGTCTTAAAATAATCATATTACCATAAACAATGTAACATTTAAATCTCATTAATTTGCAGACTGTTATGTATACATATGTACATACCTTCCAGCTCTGAATGTTCCGATTGCATTTTCATACTTGTGTTCTCGCATCATCTTCTGAATCTTCTTCATACAATCTTCCCTGAACATAAAAGAAAACAAATATAAATCTGTCGGTGCTACAATCAAAGTTTAATTTTAAAACAGAAATTATTTCCAGAGAAGGTACAACAACTTAGTTTGAACAATCAATTAGGTAGATCTTGTTGAAACTTTTGTTATTGCTATATACAATGGGTACTTCACGAGCTCGTTAAAATTGTAAATCTGAACAGATTTTTCTTCGAAAAAGGCACTACAATATAAGTTAGTAGCTGCTTACTATTTATAATGGAGCTAACAGCTCAATATTTTCATATACAAAAGAGCTTTGAAGTACCAAACTACTTCATACCGTACATAGAATTGCTAGAAGCATTGTTTCGACCATTATAAATTAAAAAAGAAACTTAATTTTTTATATACTCGTATTAATAAGATTGGGTAGACTGTGTTTTCCATTATAAAATCTCAGGAAGGCTTGAAGGAAAACTTCCAAGCTGAGACCAACACAGTTGACTGTCGGTCCATAACAAATCGCTAGTCAGGTTCGATAATACTAAAACATATATTTCAGTATTAAGTGTGATCCAGCATAACTAAAATTGTAGCGTGTGCCTGTCGGATCTGTCAGAACCCAGGATTTTAAAGGCCTAGTAAACTGTGCGTCTTGTTATTGCGTCTAGTCGCTGCGACTAGATGCAAAGGTGTCGGTTCCATCTCCTCAGCGCTTACAATAAGATTCCTGCTGCAGTATGTCATACGATTGCCGTCAGATTTCTACGCTGCGACTAGTAACAGGAGCGTCTGACTCTTCTTACCTTTTGTTGCGAATCTGCAACTCGACGCTCGGTGTGTGGAGCTTTTAACATGATACTTGTCGGCTTTAGCCTATCGTCGCATACAATCGTTGTGTCATGCCTTTAGTATGAGCTTATTATGTTTCCACTAACGATTACGTTTGCTTCGTATGAACGAATACGTAAACGGAGATCGTTTTAAAGAATCGTTATTAACTAGTTGTGTATGTGTTGTATGGTGAGTGCTTACAATTTTCCAAGGGAGGTTGGGAAACTGTAAGCATCTTCAAATATATCAAGTCCTGCACAGGAGCGTAGCTGCTCCTGAGAACTAAGATGGTTGCCTCATATAAGTGAACCAGCTACCACACCCTGCTTCACTTTGAAAATAAGTGTGACGGTGATACCTCCCCGATCGAATTACATTGGTAATACAGCTTTATATGTACATACATACTTTTGTTGATCTATAGGTACGTCGGATGCAGCGTCAAAGGGTGGCGGGAACTCTTCAATGTTGGAGCGAAGCACCGCAGCTAACTGGGGCCGTACTTCCTCCCATGAGGGAATGTCCTTCGGCACGGGCTTTGACTTCAGAGCTTGAGGTTTCTGTTCTGTTTTAAAACACATCTTACCAATATTATGAAGGCTTAAATTTGTGAGGGTGTATTTTTGTTGCACTTTCACGCAAACAGTACTGATCGGATTTCCATAAAATTTGGCACACAGATAGTTTATGACCGTGATTAATACATGGATAACTGGATTAACTCATTACCGTGATAAACGTGACCGAAGCAGGCAGAGCCCCAGGAATAAGCTATTTATTTTATAAATCTGAAGTAACAAACGTACATGAGTAGTTCGTTTGATTGTTTGTGGTGATTGCCGCTTACGAACATGTGTTATCAATCTCAAATATGACAGAATTCCTACGTGAGACGGGCAACAGATGCGTCAATACCTCTAGGGATTAACTTGTGACGACTTCTATAAGTGTTTCCTCTCACCTTTCAAACCAGAACACAAAATTAACACATGATTTTTACGTTAAAATGCTTAAGAAACAAAACATCAGCAGATCACCGTGAGTGTGGTAAAACTAAGTTGCTTTTACAAGACTTTCCACTTAGTGCCCTTGGGTAGCGACGCATCTGTGATCGATTTCAGGTAAGACGCTTAGTATTTAAAGCTGGGCACAGCTTGCCGAGCATACGTTTGTTTGCATTGTCGTTTTTGTCTACTGATATCATGATGTCGATAATTTTATTATATGGACCCATCAGGCTTTTCTTGTTCACTGGATAGCCTAAACACGCTATAACATGGATTTTTGCATGTTGGTAAGTGCTACTAGTGGTACTATTTGGTCGACACCACGAAGCACGTAATACTCTTGTTTACACCTATACTAATATTATAAAGTAGTTTGTTTGAACGGGCTGATGTCAGGAAGTACTGGTTAAATTAAAAAAGATTTTTGTATTGAGTAGTCCATTTATTGAGAACGGCTATAGATTATATAAAATCACGCTATGTTTATTTGTTTTTTTTTTTCATATTTAGTAGCGGGTGAAACTGCGTAGCATACCTAGTATCTCATAAAAAATATCCATAATATGGTTTACTTTAAGGCTATTTTATTCAACACAACACACAACTTTATATAAATTTATAAGTATATTACATTAATTTTATACTTGCTTTATTAGACGTACGTAATATTTTAAACGATTTTAAAGTTTTAAACCATCTCCACCAGTCACATTTCAACATTATCTTGAAACGTTTTCTCTCGACAATGTTACTCAAATTGCTATTATAAAAGCTTATTACAATTGCCATCGTTAGACAATTAGGTCGCCGGTTGGAGCATTCAATTCAATGAAATCGTGTGTGACAGGAATAAATTCAATGCCGCTCATAAAAGAATCCAAAACAATTCGTTCTGAAAGTCAACTGTTTAATTTTAATCTGATAGCAAGTTTACATGTACAGATGTTTAAATACAATAGATCCGCAGTGATTCGACAACATTTTGCAAAGTGATGGATTAATGAATTTGCGTAATTTCATCTAAAAGAAGAACTTACTTAACGAACGGTTAGGTTGATGACAGCACGGATTAAATCTAAACGGCACAAATTAAAATGCCGTGTGGTTGTAAATCTTGAATAGTATTACTGTCTCCCTTTCGGAGGATATTGTAGCAGGCTACTAAGGGGATAACACCCAGGAGATAGACAGCAGTGTCTATGTAACATCTACATTCACTGCGGTCATCAACACCCATACTATAGGTATTTTTTTGCAGAAAACATCTCTTAGGAGAGACCGCAAAACGCTGATGGAAATTTATATTTACTATCTTAGAAAGACATTTTTACGCTTATCAATTATTCAAGTTCCATGTATATTATATAGTCACTTAAATATTTTATGTGTACACAATCTGAGAACATCGGACTAAACCTACTGGATAACTTTGTTGTTTTTTGAGATTAAGGCAATATAAGGCTCGTAATGCGAATTGTCAACGATATAGGGATTAACTGACTTGAATTCTAAAGCCTCTGAAGGGACATAAGATTACTATGTACTTACTGACTTACTTCTATACATTTAATGATTTAATGAAAGAAGCTTTGATGAAATGTCTGAGCTGATGCCACGTCAAATATAAACATATGAATGAATATATTTGACGTGGCATCAGCTATTTATCTATACTAATAATATGGAGCAATAGAGTTTGTTTGGTTGAACGAGCTAATCTCAAGAACGACTGGTTTGAATTGAAAAAATATTGTGTTGAATAGTAAATTTATCGAGGAAGGCTATAAGCTATATAGCATGCTATGTTTATTTTTTTATGTAGTAGCGGGTGAAACCGCAAGGCACAGCTAGTATAGTATAAA
>DWLI01001091.1:0-16972 GCA_018249915.1 Cecropterus dorantes dorantes | reverse complement strand
CATTAGTTTTTAGTGGAAACTTTGCTGATTTATGTATTATTTTTTTGAACCTTGTTATCTGTACTACAATTATTGTAAGTTTCCCAAATATAAATAAATAAATAAAATACATGGTACAAACAATGGCTGTGTATTCGTGACTGTTCACTGGTCTGATTAATACCATACTTTAGAGAAAATCTTTCAATATAATAACTACTCCATAACTTACAGTAATAACTGAACCATTTTTGTTCAATATGGAGGAAATCAGCCGACACAGTCGCAATATATGTATCCAGGTATTCAGGTTACTAGCGACGTGAAGGAGAAAAGCGGGGATGAAATTAATAACGAGTATATAGTCCATCTCGTACTAAGTTTGTACATCTTATGTAGAAGTATCCAGGGATCGCGTCAGATGGAAAACTCTCATATCGGAGGCCAAGACCCTTCTTGGGGTATTGAGACAACGCAGTGAGTGAGTAAGAAAGTTAGTACATCTTATATACATTTTAATGCTCCTATAATAAGTTTTATAAGTGCTAATATAAGTATTGAGACTATTGGCGCGATAACGTCGGATAAATCGATGAAGACCGGCTGCACGCAAAAAAAGTGTCACGTTCCGCCTGAGCCTGAGGGTACAAGCGAGACCGCGGAAAAAAAAATTGAAATAAACGAAAAATAAATGTTGAATTGAATGTAAAATGTTAATTTGTCGAAAAAATATAATTTTTAATTAACTTTCTTTAATACAAATGAATGATAATGCAGTGATAACATAGTATGCAATTTTCCATCGGTGTTGATATCTCATTAGAATCGTCCCAGTTCGTAAAATAAGATAGGATATATAATTAAAAAAAAAGAAAACTCGGTACCGTTATAGATTCGTCATGTCTGTCTATCCGTCTGTTCGTATGCCACAGCTAATTTATTCGGAAACTATTAAGACTGCAGAATTGAAACTTGGTAGGTATGTTATCTTACTTACACGTGTCTATAGAAAGGTCAGAAATGACATTAAGGTTTCTAAAACCATTTTTTCTCAAAGTCTATTGCTTAAGAGATAAGCCCTTTCAAAATGATAAAATGTGTGTCAGCCCTCTTACTTTTAAACTAGGAGAGTGAAAAATCTGGATAAAACATATGTTGTACATGTCAAGGAAAACTTTTAAAGAAAATTGGTTCGAACAAGATACAGTTGACAGTTTTTAGGATATAGCACTTTTTCAAAATCTAAATAACATAAGTTACATAAGTTTGTAATTCATACACGTACTATGAAAAACAACCTTATGTTGGTAGTTGGAAAAATGGGTTGGTTGGTTTTACTTTATTTATTATTATATTACTTTATGAAAGCTACGGAACTCTTCGCTTACGAGTCCGACTCGCACTTAGCCGTTTTTTACTATAACGACAATAGGGGTATCAAATGATAGCTATTAAATAGGTATGTAGGTACATATATATATAAATTCGTTTCATGCAATGAGATTTTTTGTTTTAATGTTTAAACGATCTTACTAGTTAAATTTTTGCTAAAAGTTGCAGTTAAATTCTGCTCTTATAAGATCAGATACAAACATTTGTCTTAAACGTTCAACGCAAGTACAGCGATTGACACTTACAGCGAGTATTTAAAGGCACTCGTGAAATTGGTATAAAAACAAGTAATAGATTATAGTACAAGCAAAAATACAAATTCGTTGAGTTTCTTGCCGGATTTTCTTATTTTATTATCTTTTCTTATTTCTTATTTTCTTATTTAGTATATAACTAGGGTTGCCAACCGTATTATACGCCAAATTCCAACAGCTGCAAATCTAAATTCAAAGTTTTATATGTGTACTATATTTTTAGCGTTTGAAAAATACTATATTTTGTCGACGAAATGTTGACAACCCTAGTTGTAACTGACAATTTGTATTACAAAAGGCCCCAATTTGTATTACAAATTTACAAAATAAAGAAATTTCATTTCATTTCATTGACTGTTTGATTTGAAAGGCGCGGTAAGGGTATATGAGGTGTGTCAACTCAGCCCACAGAATCTCAATCTTTAATTGATTACCAGTAAGCAACTTTGCAACTACTCTCGCAAATTTGCAATAATCAATACATTGTTGGATATTGAACTGTTCTGTTAAACATTAATTTTCTACTAGTTTTACGACTCTATCTAAAGACGGGTTTTTATATTGATTTAAGTGAACTGATTTGCCTGTAATTGAATTGAAACTCAAGAGTTAGTTCGTTAGTAACGTCATTACGCTTAAATATTATCCGTATTGTGTGTATATTCATTACAATGTGTTATTAGATATATATTTTACTTATTTAAGCTAATCATTCAACCCGGTAATGACATTATAGTAAAAACTATTTTATCTATACTACTATTATAAAGCTGTAGAGTTTTAATGGGCTAATCTTAGGAGCTACTGGTTCGAATTAAAAAAAATCTTTATGTATTGAATAGTCCAATTATTAAGCAGGGCTATAGAATATATAACATTACGCTATGTTTGTTTGTTTTTTTTTTCTTATAGCGGGTGAAACCGCATAGCAGATCTAGTTCTATTTTATTATAAAACGTTAGTAAAGCTTGTGTTTGTCGGGATTCTTCTCAATTTTACTAGTAACCTAAAATTTTCCTTATGGTGAGTAATCATTGCGATCATCATGCTATTCCATGACTAACACATTTAAATTAGGCCTATTATTTCTCCAATGGCAATTTGTCATTTAATATATACGAGTACATTGATGAAAAAAGATTATCTGCCTGGCAAATGAATCACATTCAAATATTTCATGGGATTTATAAATTATGATTTACTATGAGTTACTGTGCGTGTGTGACTCTTATGTCCATGTCGTTAAGGATTATACTCGTATAAGGATAGGTAATAAAAGAAGGAAAATAAAGAAATGTTTAAATGTAATAATAATTTAATTTCACAAACATACTTCTTATGTTTGTGCAGTTATAAATACTATTTGAACTATACAAATAATGATTAAGTCATAAATACACTGGCTCTGTACTTTACAATAATATAATTAACAGCTCTATTAAAGCTAGTCATATTTCATTGGATTTCTGTAACAGTAATATAAATAGTTAACAAAAAATCATGTAATACTAATGAAACTAGGAATTATATATTACAATTAAAATTAATCGCCTTTCACGGTACAAAGTAAACCGCTTACAGTTAGGCGACAAGTTAGAACAATTGTCATCAGATTAAATAAAACTATCATGATCCAGCACAATAATTACTATTAAGCAAATAATTTACTACCGTCGACATCATTCGAGTTTGGTGGAATGGAGTTTAATACTAAAATCTTAAATACAATAATATCATTAACAAAGAAATTGAAACTAAAACGGATATCAAGCGAGAAATAAATAAGACCTTGACTAGGATATCGGGAAATTTAGAATGTTTAGCTGCCTGCTACAACAGAACGTTTAGCTGCCTGTTACAACAATAAATAATACATTTTTAAATTCGTCACTATTTACAAAAAAATATATAAAAAGGAACTAATTCGCTCTAGACCAAAATGGCAATGTAATGGCAAATACATTTTCTACTACGTATAAACAGCCAAAGGTGCAAACAATTCTACTACGAGATTCGTTGTCGGGCAAAATGTTTACAGACTGTTCAGTATTAACTAAGGTAATACGATCGCGTTTTAGTCCTAAGTAAAAGCACCAACAATTAAGTATAGAGCCCAAATACAGTCAGATATAGGGCAGTCGCCCCGCACATTTCGCGGTTAAACTTCAACACAACCGAAGAGTCAGACTCAATTTGCCGCAACTGGAGGGTTGACTTCGTACATTTTGCGGAACACTTGTGCCAGGTACTCCAAGTAGTTCAGGGTGTCCCTGTATACGAGAAGAGCGAAGGTCATCTTGTCCGGTTGGATTTCCGGTAACTCGGAATCCGGCAGCGGCAGTATTTCCAGTTTACGGGATCGCATAAACTCCTGCAAAGAAAGAAAATAAAATTAGTCAGATAAAAAAAATACAGAATTATTATTTGTTTAATGGTTTTTTTAGAGTTAAATGATATTTTCTTATAGTTTTCAAAAAAGTTTCTGTTTTTCAACTTCTGTCAGCAAATTTTTCAAAACGTTACAGACTCAATTAAAAATTTAGATTCAAAGCGAAAATGTCGTTGATTAAATAAATTTATGAATGAAACTTTGATAACATACAAATTATAAATAAAAATTGGGAAAATACGCTAAACTATTTTTAATTCCTACTAATGAGAGATACCAAGCTTAAGAACTTCAGCTCAACTTACATTAAACAAGCAGAGTACAGCTCGTACGTTGTGCATGCTTTTCGTAATGTTCTGTTTGACGGTTGCGTCCACTGTGACGACGTCATCATTCAACCCGTTGGTGCTGACTGTGTAAAGACCCGCGACGACCATCTTCAGCCCCTTGTACATAGATGGCAATAGCGAGTCTATGTTTTTCTGTGAACAATGGAAAATACAATAAGTATAAGCTAATCGTTTTCACAACAAAAATATATGTCTTTATACGGGTTGGTGGTTTCAATAAAATAGATGTTCGGTCACTGAAAATATAGAAGTAATTCGTTACACCTAATTTATTAGTGTACTTTTCCGTAACAAATAGAAACAGCTTAAATGCATTTTTTTGAAATAAACATTTGTGGGAGATAAAAAAAGTATTTTTGCACAAAAAAATATGGAAAGAAATTGTACTGTACGGTGAGCCTTTAAGCCTTTAATTTAAATAAAGGCAAAACATTTATGTGCTTTAATTTGGGTTAACTTATCGGCTTACAAAATGCGTATCAGTCCAAATTCGACAATTACGTATATGATAAAGGCCATCAAATTGCGAAACCATTGTGTTCTCACGTAAACGATAGCCGGCTGACAACAATGAGTGCCACCGACGATGTCGTTTCTTTGAAATCGATTGAAAAACTCATACGGATGCACGTTTTTGGCATCAGCGAATTCGCCGCCCCACGATTAAGAGAACAATAAAATCGATTCAGTTAGGTAACCGCTATTATCTTCGAAATAAGAGTACAGATAAATTAAGTGGCAGCCTTTCGGCGTTGTCGCCGGATGTGCGATCACTTTAGCTCAACATTTGTATTGATTCGAATCTGACTGGTTAACAAACAAAACAATGTAGCTGGATTGTTTCTCAGCTATGGCGTATTTAAGACAAACTATACGACATTGTTTTATACTCTTACAATATAATAAATTATAAATTTGGCATCATCTAATAGTTCCGCGGATATAATATGATGACGTTTTCAGAGTTAAAGATTTTAATTGTCTTTGTGGTGGCTTGTATTTTTACCACGCTCCTCAAATTAGCTTAAAATCACTTAGATACTTAAATTACTATTGCAGATACGCTTAACGGATCAACGGATCAACAACGGATCCTTTTGAGATCCGATGCTGGGCATAGTCCTTCCATAGTGTAAGTTTTTACAATTACAATTCCAATTACAATTACAATTTAATCAAACTCATTCTCATCGATACTCGACTCTATCACAATATACACCAGTACTACAGGACAATGAACGCTATTGATGAATAAACTTACCATTAAATCAACCATGAAATCTTCAGACATGGTGACGTTTATGGACTTCGCCTTTGGCAAGGCATCTTCAGGAAACCACGGGAACTTCCGAAGCCACTCGTAGGTAGACCACTCTTTTAGAAGTTTGTCAAATGATTCATAACTATGCAGCTGTAACGCCTGTAACAAGGAAACATTTTTATCAATACAAGAAAATTTATAAAACAAGTTCATTTGTCCTAAAATACAATAACAATACTAAAATGTTTGGTTCAAAATATTTACGTATGTATTCATTGTAGGCGAATAATGTTATAGAGCGTTGTAGAGAAACATGAAATTAACCCTTAATCTCATTATCCAGATCTAAGATTACGCATGCCTGATTTTCCATTATCGTAGGTGTATATGTGTATGTAGGAATCAATAAACTATTTTCATTAAGGGTAGAGGAAGGAAGTAGCGAGGTAGTATGTGGGCTACTTCGCATGGAAATTCTGAGAAGAATACCAACCCACGCATTTTTCTAGCATAATGGTCAGTCTTTAACCCATGATACGTTAAGATCTGAGTACGTAATGTCTCATTACTACATACTAGGAGGATAACCGAGAATATTAAAATTAAGCAGTTTAAAACAGTGGGTTAAAGACTGTCCTAGGAGAACAAAAGTATGAATCAGCGTAGTCACGCTACGGTTCCCGTTGATTTCTTTGAATGATAAAAATAGATGCACCAGTTAGTACAACGTTGATTGACTTTCATGGAAAAGGACGATTGGACGGAAGATGCTCTCGTGTCACAGCATCCGCTATTGACGCCGGTATAAATAAGGACGGAGTGCAGACTCCAGAACCATCAGTGGTCATCTTGGGAGCCGAGCATTTAATTGCCTTTTGTTACTCGACCAGATATTTGCAGGTATGTAATTTTTTAATATTATCTATGTTTTGTCACTATATTTTGATCTGTATCTATGTGTATATTGTGTATGTGTAAAAGTATTTGGTGCCGAAAATAAACGCGATTAAAAATAAAATTAATTTATAAATAAATTTGGCAAATCACCAACTTGAACATTGATTTGCAGTGATATAATGGTCGTTACTTTGTTGGGTTACAAAAAGTTTATAAAATGGATGTATTTAGATATTTTTAAGCGATCCGCCGGCTTTATGGGTCAACCAAGGTCGTGTGAAAGATGAGATCGAAACCGGAGGTCTGACCGCCACTGCCGACATGTCACGTAACAAAACCGTTTCGACATTAAAATTTGACACTACGCCCAGAACATACGTGACTTACAACTAGTAAATCAATTCAATCTTAAATCCCATCTAAATAAGTTCCTATTCGTATGTACCCGATCAAAACGGCAGATGCATCGAATTGACAGAAGTCCCTTCCAATAGTTTAAACATTGTTACACAACAATACAACTAATTAAAACCGATTTGAAACGTTTCCTAAAATTGTGACAAACATCCCAAAAATCTTTTTGTTGTGCAAAATCCTTATCGTTGATCATGCAATATTCGAAATAAAAGTGAAAATTATTTCCAAATACATTTAACGAGCCTAATTCATAAACTAATGCAAACCATTGTGGTAATACGCTGTGATTGATAAAGCTGATTTTATCAATCATTTACATTTAATTTTATAATGATAATAATAAAAGCTGTTTTAAATATAACCCAAGCTTTATACAATTGCTTAAGAATAGCAGAAGTGCACTTCGATTGTGAACAGTAGATTATTAATACAAGCGTCATCGTTATGTTAAGTCATAACAGTTTATTTAAGAGAATTAAAATAATGCTTCGGTGGTCATATTCGCTTGGAGATGGAATGCGATGTTTGTGTACACGGTTATGTTGGTAGCTATGTGTGAATCACAGGTGTGCGTCCGGCAAACACGCCACGCCATATCCGAAACTGCCATTTGATAGTAAACTTTATTGATAATGCTATTATGTGTGTTTGAATCAGTCGTACGCTATGTAAAGTACGAATTTATTGACATAAATCCAAAACTAGATTCAAATGTATTGATGAATACGAATTTTATTAAAATTATTCTTATGTTCGTGCTCATTTAGTATGTTTAATAGACAGTTAAAAGCTCGTTGTTATAGTAAGAACATCACAGTTACGTTTCCAAGTATTAAGACGGCTACGTTCGCATTCGAATTTACCGTGGGTGGGCCGTTAGCTTAGAAATTTGACGATATAGCATCCGGATACCTAGCTCGAAACATCGGAAGCTTATCAAATAAACATGCACTCACACTTGCGTAACTTGATATATTTACCGCACACGTGCGCACACGTATCCAACGCGGCAGACAGCCTGTCGCCCGTGTGAAGAACGCTATCGCACTAAGTATGTATGTAATGTCATGTATAATTCAATGTTTATATATCTAGCTACATTATAACACGATAAGCATAGCAGATGGACGCCTTGGAGCATGCATATATGTAGAGAGCACACTGACCGATCGCATTACACGCTTGCATTTTCAAAAAGCGAAGAATGTCGAGACTTTTTGATGAAAATCAGCGTAATTCCAGTTTCTAAATGTGATGTGATAATAATTTGACACCGGTGTGCTCTAAACCGTGTGTCTTATGGTATATTCACACGGTGGCCAGAGCGGAGTCACACAGTACCGGTAGGGTTCGTTGAATTTGTTATTGCGTTCTTGGTACGACAGCCAGTTATTATTTGTAAGGAATGGGTTGACGACAGATATGATAACACGTGTAATTTGGATATTTAGTTTTATATGCCACACAGTTTCTTTTCCTGTTACGTTCTTTGTCTCAGCGGTGCCTAAAATGTATGAGTAATATTTTAAGGAGAGAATCGATATGCATAAATCTGACATACAAAACTCGGTTCAGTTCACAAGGTGGAAAATACGAAATGGAAACAAAGGAGATGTAAACGGCCTTGTAAATCGTTAACAACGGCGGTTCATCGTCTCAGGTCTTCGTCTAAATCGCAATAAATATGATACATTAGTAACGAATGACCGACATTAAGGGGAGAGACAGAAAAAAATCGTCGGGCAGGTGTGTCGCGCAATACTAATGCGCAATCAGTATTCGATGCGTACGCGCACCGTCCTGTACTTCGTTCCGGCTACTGTGCGTCGATAATGTCATTTTACGACGGGGAGGCAGCGGTGAGCGGACAGGACGTCGCCGTCGTTACGACCGGCGAGCCTATTACAAATGCCACCATACCTCATACGCGAACATCGCATCGCCAAGCAACGACGAATTAAATCGAAATCAATTCGTTGTTCCTCCTCCATTGACCGCTCGACACACAATCACACGTTGACATTATCAACTTTAATCGAAATGGATACGTGTCGTCTCGGACGACGATACCACAAAACACAATGGTAGAGGGTCATCCATAAATGATTCGAGGCGCGACAGCGACATCGCATTATTGCTCGTTGATCGGGCCACCTTACTTCCGATTCGGAAATATTATATTCCTGGGATTGAACTGACAGAATTGTCTTAAATCGATTCTTAAAACTAGTGATTTATTAAGTGCGCTCCATTCGATGCAAATTGATGTTTGGCGTTTCCGTGGGGTTTCTGATGGAGCTTTGGACGGTGCGTCAAAATTTCGATGCGGACATAATTGAGGGGTTCGAACTATGTTCAAAATTGAAGAGAGCGATGTGCCGATGTGGCGTCACATAAACGCAGTACAAAATTATAATTAAAAGGGAGGAAGCGACCGTGGCCGGACGTACAGACGCAAAACCGGCGGCGCCCGCGTCGATGCAATCTCTCTTCCACGCCATCCGACGCGGTGAGAAAACGGCGCTAAAAACGTGCACGCGAGGAATCGTTAATGGACGAAATTTCGTGTGAAACTTTCTGGTACTGACGAAATTGCCATAAGTGCATAGATATGCATATGAAGAGCCTTACGCCCTTACGTCGTTGTAGGCGTGGTAGTGAGTAGGTACTACAGACACTTTCATTCATAAATTGATAAAATCACATTAAGCCCTAAAGGTATGCAGCGATGTCCTTAGTTTGAAGTTTTATTGGTATTGGTCGGTCGCAGGCTGCGTCCGTTCATTTAGAGCGACGCGGCGGGCATATCGATGCGACCGCGAATACTACGTCGCGATTGTCTCGTCACCCGACTCGATTCATCAATGAAAGCGAACGAACAATTTTATTAGAAGTTTTCAATTACCTATTATTATACTACCAATTGTGGACCGACGTAATAATACCTATTAGATCATTGCTATATAATATTAACCTGCGTGAGTGGCTATTATAAAAGGCCCATGTGATTACTAATAATTTAATAATGGACTTAGATGTAATGTTATTAATTATAATGCTATTTTTAATGCAATATACGTGAATACATAATATATATTAGTGTATTCATATTGCTTAATTAAGTAATTCAAAGTTTAACCATTTGAAAGCGTCCTTGTAATTTTGTAAGTATAGATTGTTATTATATTTTTAAGGTAGTTTTATATACATCTAATTATGATAATACTTACAAGATGGTCTTTGTATTTTGCCGATGACTCGTAGGCATTCCGCGCTTGTAACGCTATCTCATTCATTTTATTTCTTGAATATTGTACTTCTGAATTTGACTGAAAAGAAATAGGACACCATTAGCGTATGATAATATTATGAACTCTATTGGAAATGGTATAAGGTGAGACATTTAAACATAAATCATAAAGATATAAATGATTATAGAGGGTGTTTAAGCGTATAGTAATAAGAAATATTATAAAGCTCATAGATACATCAGTCCGTAGTAAATAGGTTAATGAGCTTACAATTAATATAATAGTGAACGGCGACCACCGTATTTTATTTTAAATTAAAACTAAGGTATCAATTGCAGTGGAAACAGGACAAATCGACTCCCGCGATTAAAACACCATTAAACACAACATATCATTAAATGCGAGAAACTTGGATAATCACAAGAAAATCAAGATCTTCGATACAACTAACTAGTAACATTGTTAAAAAAATATTTAAACAAAAAGCCTGACTGCTTAAAACTTTTTTGTTGTCCATAATGATATATTTATTTTAACGTTTTTTTATGAGTTTTCATCAAAATAGTCAAGTAAAAATTAAATATATGTATATTAAAATGGTCTATTTAATAGCTTCCATTTGATACCCACATTGCAGTGATAATCGTCCCCCCCCCCTTTCACGTATTTTCAGGCGAGACTTCAGGAGACACTTTCAACTGAGACGATTCTAATGATATATGATACGACACAATTGGTCAAGCCGTTTGGGTTGTAGCGTACCAAAGAAAAGGACATATATAAAACATACATATATACGAGCAAATACGCTGGAAAAACATTACCCTCCTGCCGCAGTCGGATAAAAATAGTATTACGGGACACATTTTCTAACAATAGATTACAGTGGATCTAAACATCGTCATTAATATTCAAAACTCTAGACTGCACCGGCCACGCTCCCCGCTTGCGTCCGTCATACTTTGAATGACGTATTAGCGCCTGTATGGGTATGTAGCGTTCGGTCAACCACCCGCTTACCCCGCTTTACAACCTTTACTTTCGTGATCTTAATAGAAAAGAATACTACTTCCTCTGGGTACAAATATTATATTTAAAAATTATCTTCATGCGACTATTTATTTCATATACTTAGTATTTTGGCTAATGCGCCATTTTATCTTCATTAACAATACGTGCGGGTAAAGAATAAATATAAGAATGTTTGAGACTATGAATAATTCTAAAAATATTCCTTTTAATGAGAGTTTTTTTATACAAGTATACCAGTAAGCAATTTTTTGAGTTACGATATACGTTTTAAAAGTCGTATCTACGAAAGCTTTCAATGCGAAATATATGCGAAAAAGTCAAAAACTAGCGCGTAGGATTTTTCAACGCTACATAGATGTGAAAGCTCTTAGTGTTTTCGTAGTCGGCGTGGCATTGCCTCTTATTATTTCTACGTTACAGAAGTCTTCTCACGTCAATACTGTGTTCTGTTTTCGTCATGGCAGTAAGCAGTACTTTAATACATAAGCCGTTTCAATTGACTCGCCAGGGAACATATCTGTACTTGATTGATTTTAGATTTTATTATGAGGTGAAGGCAATATTAAGCGCAATGCATGCTTACAGTAGCTAACAAACGTTCACAGGAAGTTATTAAGTATTTATATACTCACATTAGGGTCATAATCGCATGGATTCGCCCACAGGCTGTTCTCCCCCGTGTCGCGACGTTGTCTCTCCATGTTGCGCTTCTTATGTGGCGCCGCGGACGATTGTGGCGATAGTCCACCCACAAGTAACACCAAGCAAACTGCCGCGCAGACGTTGACGTATCCTGACAAGAAAAAACATTAAAGTTTAATATTATTTATAAAAAATTCCAAAGGATACTCTATTTTAAATATTGCAATCTATTAAAGCTAGAATCATAGGTGGACAATACATTCATTTTGTGTTACGGACAGCCGTTAAAATGTTTTTTTTGATTTGCCTAAGGAGGTAACGAGTGTTTTTTTCTTTAATAATATTCTTTGCATGCGTATGCTAAGTCACTTACAACAACTAGTTTTTTCATGAAATAGGTATTCCTGTGTCTTGGGGTCTTAATTAAGAGTGAATTTGTTCTATGTTTTGATGTGAAACTATTATATCTATTCTACCATCTTCATAGGAGTTAAAAGCTTTTGGTATAAAACATAAAATTAATAAATTTAGTCTTAATCTTAATTCAAACTCCTACTGGTTTAAAAATCGAGAATTGATTATGTCACCGCTTCAGCACTGTTCGAAATTCTTTACTGGTGGCGCTTATTTAAGTTTCCATTGAATTTTGAAAACTTGTGTCAGTTTGTGACCGGTTACCGATTAAATACATGATTAGTTCCGCGGTTATACGGTCAAATTGTAGCTACTAACTGTTAGCTGACAGACCGAGAAATTTACAGGGGTTATTTATTTTACTTTGGATTTCACTATCAATAGCTAATATCCAAAATATTTTTAGACATTAAAAATTATCCTTACTTTTTTGTTTTTTGTATATTAAACGTAGGCACTGTATGATATGATAAAATCAAAGTTGTAGAGTCCACGACTGCGCGTGATTTAAGTACCACAATTGTTTCAAATCAAAATTTACTTTCTGATGCATCTCATCAATGAAAACGCAAGAATCACGTTCCGTATGCGGCACGCACGTTGCTATCGATTATGGTAATCGATGAACATCCGATGAATAAATACATCGCGGCCCAGAGGTGGACAGCCTTTGCTAATTGTCCGGTGAACCTATGTGAATCACTAATGCGGCACAATTTAACGGTGGCGGGCAGCCGACCGGACATTCTTCCGATATCGGTATACTATATCGACGCGAACTACGTAATTATCCGGCTAAACGATTCCTGTATGATCTCGTTCCTGCTTTTATCAATCGTCAATCGTAGTCATAATATTACATACATATTTGGTTTGGTTAAAAGAATTTTACAAACATTCCTTTATTTTACCTGGATCTTAAAAAGCTCTATATTGTTACAAAATGTCGTAATAGTAGTAAATAGTATATATTTATACATTTATATATAAATATCGTTTTAATTTATGTCAAATAATTAATTCATACAATAATGAAAAATTGACAGAAAATAGTTTCATGATGTTCTGATCAAAAAGTTAGGCGTTTACACGTCTTTTAAAGGTTATAGGATCTCTGGATCCTCTTTTATATAAATACACGCTGCTTTAGTGTATGTTTATGCTTCGCAGTGGTATTACTTTGAGTTCTTTGAATAATGGCTGACAAGTGTCAAGCGGACCTACGCGACATATTGCCCTTATAGCCTCTTGATTTGATTTTGAAAGCTTTTGAAATACGATTTTAAAATTATTATATTATCATTACCACATACATTCACCATAATTAAATTATAATTTCTATATCACAATCGTTATAATAAAGTCGAATTCGATCCAGTATTCGAATTACTGTACAGTTATTGAATGGACATCTATTCAAATGATACTCTACTCGTAGATACTCTACAATATTGTTAGAAACAGTTTTAAGGTTCTGTTATGTATCCACATACAACTTTTACTTGTTCTACTATAAGTGGCGCTGTGTTAAGTTGCATTTGTTGTATTTTACTGGTATTTACAAATATGAATAGGGATACTTTTACACTAATTTTACACGATAGTTCGGTACACACCGACATGCTTTGAATATATTTCACGTGAGGAATGCAACAATTTACGTAGCGGCAATAATTTAACTGTGATTTATTTTGAACGAAAAGGCGGACATTTGAGAATTGATCTCAAAAGCATAATATGAAAGTGTTCTAATAAGTCTTTAGTGTTGTAAACAACTTTGTATTTATTGTTATTTGGAATGAACCATTCATAAGTCTTCTTTTGAAATTTCGATGCTATTAAATTTACACACTAATATTAACTTGTATATATGTGTGTATAAAATATATCATATAACTATTGATTACACTTAGAATTAACTATACCTCTAGGAGGCTTAAGTTCTCTTTACTTATTAGATTTGTACTGTTTTACTTTCATAGATATCATTGTGAAATTTACATCAATTGTTAAACTGCGACTCCGTTACTCACTAATCGCGTTATTTGCTCTTTCAGTGTTTTGACTCAATGTGTGTGAATCATAAGTATTATGTCTGTTACATGGTGA
Organism: Cecropterus dorantes dorantes; assembly: GCA_018249915.1. Lineage (NCBI taxonomy): Eukaryota > Metazoa > Arthropoda > Insecta > Lepidoptera > Hesperiidae > Cecropterus > Cecropterus dorantes. The sequence continues at coordinate 2,585 of DWLI01001091.1, read as the reverse complement.
CTAACGTTACAACACTTTACACTATTCTGTAACGTAGGTAGCGCCTTACGATCTTTTTACGCGAATATATCTTTAGACCAACGTCGAACTCGTCAAATACGTCAAATGTTTGACGAAAGCGTAACTGGCATTCCTTAATTTTATTACCTCAGACGTAACGTGGTATTTTGAACTTGACTTTAAAACCTGATATATAAACTTCAGAATAGATTAGTTTGAGCGCGTCAAACATGAACAAAATACGAAAATAAACGTTCCTAATATACTTCACATGTTATTTTCAACAGCATAAACGAATAAATTAAAGGCATTTAAAATATTGTATACGGAACAAATAAATAGCGACTGAACTACATCCTAAAATAGTTTAAACTATCAAAAAAATAACACTTATTCTCTAATAATAGACCACAAAGACATAAGAAGGTAAATTGACAAAATAAAATGAGTAGAGTTCACGCTTTAATAAATCCGTATCGCAATAAATAGTCGCACGATTACTTAATAATATATCATACAAGCTTAGTGCTATTTATATCCGTTTGTAGGTATCGATTTATATCAATGGGTCTTGTTATGAATGAACGAGAATCAAGGATGCTTACGAGAAATTTATAGTTACAAAGGAAACTTTTGTTTGCAAACAACTAATACAAAAAAACCGTGGGATTTGGCAAATACTGAATACAATTCGCGGTACATTTCCAAAAGTGGGTACTTTTCAAAAAGTGCACCAAACAATTTTGAGTAATGGTATAATGAACTCCGTTGCCGACCGTAGAAAATTGTGTCCGGAGTTTTTTTTATCTTTGCGTCTCGTTAGCGAGTTTTGTGGCGATTTTGCTCCTTAGCCCGGAGGCTGTGCAGCGGTCAAATAAAAGAAAATTATAGTTATAGGGCACTTCGCCGCTTATTATTTAACTAAGCCCCGTGAGCTGGTCCCGATCATCACCCGCCCCTTATTCGAGCACGAGTGAGATACCAACATGTTTCTTCCCTGTACTAACATGCAAAGTAAATTCACTGCCATTTATATCAACAAATCCAATCATCAGAGGCAATGCACGGCATCTACCTCGATCCGATCTCATTATAGGCGCTGTATCACCCTCTAATTGACACAATAACATCGTTGTTACAGTTGGAACACAAAAGGCGACCGCAAAGGCGGAGTTGGGCAATAACGATCATGTCAAAAAGAAGGCCCGACACACAACACGCGTTAAACACACGATCATAACATTTTATTAGTGCGCCGGTCAAAAGCAAGCAACCGCGAGACCGCCGTCAAAAGTTCAACAAAAAAAAAAACAACAGGTCAGCTCGTAAAAAGGCGTAGAGTCACTCTGCGTTATTTTACATTCACCAAATCCTTTTACATAAAAAATATACAGCAGCTAATAAAGTGTTATCGTTTAGATACGAATTAAAAATTCACTAATTAAATTAATCACATGCAAGTATCGGCGTCGGCGAAATTTAATTTAGTCTCAAAGTTAGAGCCTAAATAATTTTGAACTTTGATATCTGGAAAGTTTGGTTCAAAACTCATCTTCTCTTTGAGCAAACTCAAAAATACATCTCAGATTCCAAGGGGATCTCATTTAAAGGAGCGGTAATTAGAAACTGAAAAAAAACTATAAATGGACAATGAGGAGACTCGATCGAATTCCTTAGCCCATTGAAGATCTGACCGAGCGACCATAAAAACTGTAGATACCTACACGTAGGTAATACACAGGTTATAAGGGGGCATAAAAAAGTAGGGACCGCGTCGGAGGTCGGCTTGACTACCCGAGAAACAAAGAATTCGTTTATTTTTTAACAGCTCGCCCGTACACAAAAGGAGGCTTCGCGGCACGAAAAACGACCCAAACGAGAGCACCTTGTTAACCTTTTTAAAAAGAAATCGCGCGACTGCTAACTAGAATTTCGGCTCGAAAACCGAGAAAACTTCGCACCGTTCGGTGCGGCGAACGTAGTCGGCGCCTGCGCAATCATTATGTAAATTCAGAACATAAACGCGTCAAAAAATTTCGATGCGAGCACCATCTTCGCGGCTCGTTACAAAATGATGCGCGTCAAATTATTGATGGTTTTTGTATCTTTTGCGACCGTTCCACGCTTGAGCCTTGATATCTCATGTCAGAATCTTGTACCGAAATTAAGGGTACCGTTTCATATTCTTAACGGTATTATTAATGTTCGGAGATGTGTCATTGAATAGAAGGGGAATGTTTGAGGATAGTAGTCCTTTAATTCAGTCCATTCATTATTTTGTTAGCGGCGGCTACAACCCGTATGCTCATAAAAATTTACTTCGCATAATAAGAGCTATTATCGCACGATTACGCGCGTGTCAGTGCGTAACACACAGTACGCGGTGGTGCCCTCCTCATTAAATGAAAATCACTCTAAACGGTAATAGCATCTTCGGGCATCGGCGATGGTCGCCGTCCGCCCTCAAATTAACGAAACAAGCGCAAATTTCCCTCGAGTTAAAATATAATAAGGTAACGGGTGATATTACGCAATTTCACAGATAAGTTTTTTAATGGAAATTAAATGAAAATTTATGGTGTCTT
>DWLI01001090.1:0-16975 GCA_018249915.1 Cecropterus dorantes dorantes | reverse complement strand
GTGGTGCGTGCCTGGGATTCGAACCTCGGACTCCCGATCGAGAGACCGAGTTTCAACCATTCGGCTATCACTGCTCACACAAGTAGAAGTACATACTACTAATACATTCTCATTTGAACGGTGAAAACATACATATACTTTTAGGGTAACATCATACTAATATAACTACGAATGATTTATTTAGACGTATTCTACTTCCATCACATAAAAACGCTAATTTGTTAATTATTCAATTACTTTTATGTCAATTTTATAAAATGTTAAATTGTATTTTTTTTGCTTTCAGGGATGGTCCTAATATAATTTATACTAAAGAAATGCAGCTACAAGATGCATTTTCTAACAAACACAAGGAATATATTGAAGATCTAGAAAATGGCTATGATAGAATAGCAACACTTCATCATCAAAGAAAAGAACAAGATAACGAGTCTATTAGAAGACACGAGATCGACCGCGGTTCTGAAGGAGGTGTTTTCCTCAAATCTGACTTAGAAAAGAATCAAGAAAAAGATGATATTAAAAGTAAACGTGAACATAATGACACGCATGCTCAATCTTCCTTAGCGAGAGATCACTACTTTATAAAAGAAGGTAATACTGAAATATTGAGACTTGTAACACGTGGGAAAAATGAGGAAGAACGATACGTTAATCTACCAATCCATCAACAACGACCAGCAACACTGATTCCACATACGCAATATGTCGTAATTGATAACGGAAAAGAACTCCTTATGGAACGTTTCATACGTGAACAGGGAGAGGAAGCGAAACATATCAGGGAGAGAATGGGCAATATAGTCACCGATTTGGATAATATTTCAAATGGTAAAGATAGCAAAACTATAATTCAAAGATCTCAGATGGGAAATGAAGCCGCTAATCGTTCACAAGAATATACTAATATGCACCCTGAAGTACCAGGTACTGTACCATTAAAAACTGATTATTTGCAGTCTGCAATAATAGAAATGCAAAATAAGTCATCCATTCATCAAGAATTATTAGAATCATCTCTTCGGAAACAAAATGAATTATTACATCAAATACTCTTAGAACGTGAACGAATGCTACAAAATCACGAAACAGCATCACAAGTTGAAAGTAAATTAGAAACACAAAGTTTGCCTGGCCATTCCGTAATAGCTACTCAGACGGAGTGTCACATAGGTACACAAACCGAACCGCAATTATTGACACCCTTACGGAGAAAAGCGCGAAGTGATAATGATTCATACAGTGAAGATGAATCACAAATTACTATGGAAGATGAATCAAAAAAAGGAGCATGGTTGAAACGAAAAAAACCGAAAAAGAAAATTAAATATAAAGACCCAAGAAGGAGTATACGTGCCTACGAATTAAAAAGAAAAATTAAAACTCCAATAATAGAAGAAAGTGAAGTATCTCCTACCCTGGAAAGTGAAAAACGCATTAAAATAAGCAAAACGAATGAAAGAGAAGAACATATTAAAAAATATGGTGATGTTACAAAAAGTACGGTAACAACATCAAAGAATGAAACAGTCAGTTCAACCCAGATATCATTATCGGAAGGTGATAAGAAGTCTAGATTAAGAAGAGAAGTATTAATGGAAATTTCAGATTCCTTAGACGAAAAAATTGAATCTGATTATCACAATAAAGGATTGCGGCAACAAAAACATTATTCAAGTGCACGAGAAGTAGTTTCGAAACCCCAATTAGCTCTTGAACATGAAAGTAGTAAAGAAAGTCATAGTGGTGAGAGTTCAGCAACTAAAGATAGTCGAAACAAAGTATTTTCTAGACAAGGGTCTTCGACTGAAGCCCGTGAGACCAACGAAGAACTACCGAAACCTTTATTTAAAGCTCCAGATAACTCAGTGTCTAAAAAGGATAGTTCAGGTGATAGCAATGAAAAGCTTTCAAAGAAAACCGAAGATAACGACGAACTAACAAAAACGGGTGAAAGTTCAAAAAGTTTACAAAAAGGTTTGCCAAGGTATATGCAGTGGTATGGCAAAAAATCGTCTTCAACACCTAAACAACCGACATCCGAAAAAACTGTACCGGACAAGCCAAAGCGTCCTTCAAAAACAAAAAACGAAGCAGATCGCGAGGTTAAAGATAAATCAAGTCGTTATGGAAAAATAACGTCTAAAGAACATCAAAGTGACATTTCACAAGTAAAAAAAAACTTCAAAGAAAAAGAAAATGATTTTATACATCCACGAATTTTAAAAGAAGGTAAAGTCACTCCTGTGCCAGAAGGACCTTTACCAGATGTTCATCCTTTACTACAGCACTCGGAACATAGGTATGAACACCAGTATGAGAACCAAAATCCTCTCTGTTATATCCAGCCTACACATATACCAAAATATCTGGGAGGTCAAGGCAACGTTCCAGTACTTCCCCGACGACAGTCCGTAGAACAACAACCAATATACGTTAACCAAGACGATGTAAAAAATAAGGAAAAGAAACAAGATATATCCGAAAGTGCTCTTACTCATAGTATTTCAATATCGACGAATTATGATGATGAAAGGAAAACGGGGTCTGAGGTCCATGTTTCAAAGATTAATATAGGAGGAGATAATGCTTCTGACTTAAATCAAAGAAACGTAACCACAAAAGTAGAAGATAACGATTCTGGCATAGCCATGAACACGCTAGTACAGCAAACGGGCAATATTAAAAGACTACCAATAACAGAGAAGAAGAGTGTTTTTACGATAGCCTATGACGATGTCCAGACAAAGCAACTTAGGCCAGATAGCAGTTCTACTTCGTATTGAAGGAAAGAAAATTGTGTCCATTCAAATTGAGTGCCTTATTCAGATATATTATTGTTCTAGTGAGATATGCGTAAGGGATTTTATATAGTGATGGAAAACCAACTGTGCTCATAACTGCGATCCGTCCAATATTTTGACAAACATTACCTTGTTTATTTTAGAATTTGTACATACATTGATAAAATTGTTACAATTATTAAATTATAAAACAACTGCCTTTATTTGTCGACTGTTTTATAAATAATTTAGAGATATATTTTATTGTAAATAAATGACACGTTTAAACTGATTATATTTAAATTGATTATAGCTTTAATGTCTACTGTAAATATTATTATTTTCTTGTCCACAATAACGATCTTAATCGATCTTTATGCGGTTCTATATTTGTTATATAAAACATAAAGTTATATTATTACAAAAGACGTTTTATTTATACCTACTTCAATAAACACATAATACATACAAGAAAATTTAAAATCGAAAATATCTTTTACTGTAACCTGAACAAAGAAAAAGCGGATCAGTATCAAAGTATTGAACAAAATAGGAAACTTATCGTATCAAACAAATCAAAACCAGCTCGCACAATTTGTATACAGTTACACATTAAACTTTAAAACTCTCTTTTTTTGCATCGGAGGTAAAAAGTACATGCACTCTTATACAGGTCAAATACTACGATCTTATTTACAAAGTGCTTAAATTTAATTTTATATTCTAATACATTATTATTATTGTAGTCAACACACAGGTTATAACTCACTGGTATAGCGTTAGGTATTGAAGTATACGAATGCTTCAACATACGATCAACATTAATATTTTCGTAACATTTACTTACACTTGTTCACATTTCTCGTAACTAAACTCAAGCTGCAATAGTTTGTTAGAGTGTTACCCTATAAATAAATACATTTAAATAAAATATTATTTTTCATGATTTCTGTTGAAGTTATATAAGTATGTGTATGTGTTTCCCTGTAACATCAATTCCTAGAAATACTAAACGCAGGTTCCCAGTAATAAGAATTCTGAGCAATTCAAAAGCAAGTATGTGTTATAAGTATCAAAATCCATGATTACTTAGTACTCATGCAAACATTCAAAAGCAAAGATTGCAATTAAATATTTTTGGCGCTTAATTTAAGAACTTACTCAATTTTGTAACATGCACATACAATTTTAGCGCGAAGATAATAAGTATTTTGATTGATTGTATTACTCGTTATTATAAAATGTTAATATCAAAACAAATAAATTAGAGCACTTTTCACGAAGAATAAGTAATGTTGTTTATCTTATAAATCAAACCTAAAAATATGTATGATAAAATCATACCACTCACAATGCGTCGTGCATGAAAAAAGAGGACCCATGTGACGCATGCCTCAGAGATCCGCCGCCATGTCAGTCATGACGGACAAGATTTTACTAAGGCACCAGAAATAGTCGGAGATAAGGAGGTTTAATAAGCCGTATAACATTATAAGAAATAGTCATAGATGGCGTTGAAGCAATAACGAGTTACGAGCTATTCAATACTAGATGGCGTATTTGATCATGTACCAGGCTGTCATGAAATATCAACGATAATAATGTTTAAGTGTTCTATTCGATGATAGATGGCGTTAGATACTACGTTTTACAAGTATTATTTTATAAAATATGCGATCATTATATTCAGAAATTGATCTGCGTAGTTATTAAATTATTTGATTCGATAGATATTAATGTAGATTGTAAATAAATTTTAGAAGCCTTCTTCATTAAAATAATAGTGTTATTATTAGTAACAGTAGCTACTTCACAGCATTAGGTATATTCAACGACAACTGTACGTACAATATAAAAAGCCTCAAGAAATACGTAAATATATTATTATTCCGTTATAAAACTCATATGCCTAATTAAATTTGATTTCATTTGTTAAAAAATAAACAAGGTACCCAGTTTCACTCGTCAGCCAGAAAAAGGGAAAACAAACAGAAGTATTGTTAACTCCGCAGTCTTCGGTGAAAACTTTAAGTAAGACGTGAAAAATGGGAATATGAAAAGAAATAATTTTCCGCGCGACTCGTCTGTGCAAATGAGCTGAATGAAGGAGCAGCTCATGCGAATGATTGAGTGCTCGCGATGAAACAATATTTAAGTTTACGTTCGTCAAGTTGATTGGGAATCTTAAAAAACGTCTATTTCATGAAAATATTATTAAACATTGTACCATTTTTATAACATGAGAATTAGGGTAAGTTATTTAGGGACGGGATAAAATAAGATAAATACACGTTAGTATAATAACTCACAGGCGGCTTTTTTTTTTTTTTTTTTTTTAATTGATGCTCAAGTCATATGCCTATTTCAATTTATCACATTTGAACAGCAAACGAGCATACAGTCCAGTGGTAAGTGATGACTGCTGTCTATGGACATCTGTCATCAATCATCAATCCCAGATGAGATCAAGTCTTACCTGAGATGAGCCGCAGATGTGTTGCTAACCCTGAAGACTAAGCAGGAACGTCTCAGACAAAAGTGAGCCGATGAGAAGTTTTCTGCTAGTGATAATTAATTTCTAATTAGCACATAGCTTAGATGTGCGTCCTTGAGATTCGAATATCGGACCCCCTATAAAAAGGCTGAGTTTCACATTGATGAGGAATTAAAACCTGAAAATACACTAGTTATGTAAAAAAGTACCTTGCTATAAGTAAACAATTATTTAATCCTAAAACGAATGAAGTGAATAATAAATAAAATGGGAATAAATCTGACTACACACATTAAATTATCCGTATACATAATATATAAAGATTGCAAACAATAGGAGTTCTTTTATAACAACGCCAAGATCTTGTCCTATTTAATGAGTCCTGAATGTGTCCTGAGAATGTCCTATTTAAGAAATACACTGTTACAAGTTTTATTAAGAAAGCACTAGGGCGACAGACAGACATGAGGTATGGAAATTACGTCTCCCCCGCAACTTGCTTTCACGGTCCACTGGGCTGATCATAATAAAAACTCGCACCGTCGCCTTTGCACTGAAGTTTGACCATAAATTCGGTGGTCGCTGCAGTAATCGCCTCCCGCTCGCCGCCGGCAAATTCCACCCTAGATCTGCTTTTAATATAATAATAAATATCACCCGAATACACTACTTTTTGCAAAGGTTTTTCTTTGTTTTCGGAGGGCGGCAACACCATTAAAAAGTAGGGTGGGCGATATTTTATGCGATTTTAAGTGTGTTGGCTATAATATAAGTGGTACTGTTACGGTCTTACGAGGATTTGGGAATAGGAAATTCTTATCTATTCACTTGTGTAATTATATATAATGACTGCGTGACATAGAGATGCCGGGTTGATTGGTAATTAATGGTTAACGACTGCATTGTAAAAGATCTTTGATAGCCATCATGATGACGTAACATGTGGTTTTTACTATCATATATTGTTCTTTAACATAATGCACATTTATTCTTAAAACTATGAGAAATTCGTTACAATACAAATATATTTTATATTCCTTAGGTATCCATTTACGCTATGTTATTTGCGACGCAACACAAATTTTAAATTAAATTAAGGTTAGAACGATTTTTACTTCGAAAGTTTGCAAACGATCAACAACATTACTAAATATTGGCATATTAATTTTTTTACACAAGAAAAAGATTTTTATCATAAGATAAAGTTGGTATATCACTCAGAGTTTTTGTCTAACAATTAAAGCAAATTATCTTGATCCCGTTAGGCCGCGAACACGAGTGGCGGCTGATACCGCTCATTATTCCGAGCGCGAGAGGGTTAACTTTGAAGTATCATTGCCATTTATTAATGGTCAAGTTCAACCCACCCGCCGCCCCGAATGGAAACTGATTGCGGTAACTGAATTATTAAATTGACGTCATTTGTTCTCGAAATCTCGATGTTTTTTCAGGATACTATTGACGTAAATAATTTTGCACAAGTAATCGATAAGTATTATTCATGATTCGATTGAACGCCAGCATCGCTATATCTGTTTGAATCTTGCAACTTGTTGTGTAGTCACTTATTAGACGTATATAGTAACACTAATAAGGCATAAGTATATACTTTCAGTGACCTCAGAGGAGCAACGCATTTATATTAGAGCGAAAGTAGAACATTAATTTATTTCAGATGCGCAGTATGTTTGTTTGTTACTTCCATTAAATCTTTAATATCATAGTAAATAAATAACAACCGCATACAGGGCTAAAAAATAATAGATACTAAGCATCTAGTACCATAATTAGTAAAAGAAATCTTTTATAATAAAATATTTTAAACGATTATCAAATATCAGGGCACTCATTAACTCATTAACCTTAAAATTGTTCAAAATTTAAATGAATCAACATTTTTATTAAATTAAATCTTGCATACATCTTGTATATATAACACGAAGCAATCATTAATTACAATATTTCATTAATTTTTGCAAAGTTTGTTAAGGTAAAATTGACACTTATTGCTTTTGCACGAATTTATCGTAAAAACCAATTAATCACGTCCGCAGTCCAATAAATCCCCTTACGGACTTTAATTATTTTCTTATGATTTTAATTTCTGCTTCGACCCTCCCAAATCTTGGATTTGCGAACAACTGTCTCCACTGATTTTTTCAACTTTATTCAACTTTTATTAATAAAAGCCCAAGATAATTAATACTACTTAAATTTTGTTTAGCATTCCCGAACTTAATTACGTTTTTGTGGAATTATGCGAAACATCTACTTTGAAACTAATCAATAAATTATGTAGAAATTTGTACATGCTTATATGCTGCAAAAATATGTTTTAGGTAATTCATTATTAACTTGAGGTACCGATAATATTGGATTAAGGCTCGGTGCAGTATGTCATACATTCTGTTTTGCTATTTATTACATTAAAAGCTATTTGATTTTATCGTTATAGCTTGTTCTACCAAAGCGAAAAGACGTGACGTGTTATTATATGTATTTTATATTCTTCTGAAGACCAGGATACGTACAAATATTATGATAAAATCTCTATGTGGTAAGACTATTCCTGACGTCATAGTTTTTGGTACCAAAACCACTTCCATATATTCAAACATTTTCTCCTCTTTTTGAGAAATAATGGTACAAAATTACTTGGGACAGTTAGCTATTCATGATCATCAGTAATCGCGTAGCAGGCGATAATTGTCGAAATTGGACCAAAAACCGCGCAATTAGAGCGCCATTTGTCCACAACAATAGCGCGTCCTTCGTCCCCTTTTTCTCGCGAAATTAGTGATGACTTCAATAAAAATAATTCTTGTCTTTTAAGCAAATTGCATCGCGAAGAGTCCAAGAAAGCCTTTAATTAAGGTCACCCCTCTGCCACCCCGTAAACAGCGAAAGCGTTGCCACTATTGTCGCCAACTTACCCGATTTGTGCAGGACGTCTCAGATTCAGATCAAATGTTCCATATTTCATTATTTATTAGGAATTATGTTATAGTCTGGAAAGAATAATATTAAACCCTTAAGTGGAAACTAGATCGAATTTAATAAGTGTAACACTGACATACAACAAACACATTTTCCATCATGTTTACGATGGATAATTATAATAATTTTTATAATAAATTATAATTTTTATAAAACACACTGTTTAGTGTGTTTTATAAAAATTATAAGAACAATAAAATTACGGTTCAAAATTTTATTTTGTTAAATATTTTTAAGTATTATAATATGTTGTACATATAAAAAAGCATATTGCATTTGCATTTCATATTGTTTCGTGCATTCCTCATTTTTCACAGTTGCGCTTGGTCACACTGGCTGCGGCCGTCACCTTTTATTTTTGTTAATTCCCGGGGTTCTTTCTTCGCCGCATAAGTTACTCCCTCCCCGTCCTCCGTGATTCTTTACGCCTTTTTGTCACCGTTTGAATTCTTTTGAAGAAACCCTTTCTTCCCATCTGCTACGCCCGTCAATATTAACTTCGCCACGACTTAAACTTTTTAATATCCGTTAAATTTTGTTACGCAGCCGTAATGCTTTTAAGGAGCTCGGAAAAATGCGGCACTTAGTGACAATCTTATTTGGAAACTCTAATCGATTTAAACGTAAACCAGAGTAACGAACAAGGTTTATGGTAAATTGTTAAATTTATTGTAATATTTTTCTAATTTAGTATACATTTTACTTAAAATATACATAACAAGGCTCCCTTCAACAATCAAATGTATATTTCTTAAAATTCATTAAATTATTCACAGGGGAAGCAAGAATAACGAAAAAAATGTAAACGAAATCGGAATGTTTAAAAAAAGTTGTTTGAAAGTAGAAGAAATCGTGCCGGGGCCACAGTTGTCGAGACATGGAATTTTTAATCCATTTCCCAGCCGATTAATATTCAGAGCCCGGCTGGTCTGGTTCATCTCCTCCTCCATTATTGCTTGGACGCCATCTCCGCTATCGCCGGCCTACTCTGCTTTGATTTCCAAACTAATTACCTTCCTTTTGTAATGAATTACTTCGCCCAAATGTAAATCTTGCGACCGAGCTCCACGTATTTTTGCTTTCTATCTTTCCATACATAATCGAGTTCTGAAAATAAAAAAAATAATAGATAAAAGGATTTTAAGATTCTATAGGTAGCTTATAAATTAAATATGTAGAAATGTCTATTCGAAGATTCTATAAGTACAATTATGTTTATATCTTATAGAGTAAACAAAGAGCTTTGAACGCGAAAGTTATTCTTTTGTTAATAAACAAAAACGTATTGGAGCTTAAGTTATAGACGAGACAGTATGGGCAAATAGTAAAATATTAATTTATGAAACTTTCACCATACTACCTACATAGGAACCTGTATGGAAAATAATTCTTGAATTTCCATTTACTGTTTCTGGTACGGTACCGAGAAATCCACAAGGTCCCTTGTTTAGATAATTCAAATAGAGATGTCTGGGCAGTAACATATTCAGCAAACAAAATTGATAGTGTGGATTCAGTTTGCAATTACATAAAGATAAACCGATTCAAGCCTGTTTTGCATCTCGAGACAGGGTAATATTGCCTTAATATATTCAATATCCGGAGATGATAATTTACCGACTTGGGTAGAATCCATTATGGGTATTTACTTGACCTGCGTTTAGTGCTTACTAAGACAACAGGGGTGACCGGATGGTACGCTCTTCCAATGCTGAGGGATGTTCAAGGAGGCTCCGGTCCCAAGGGACCAACATCAAATCGATGGAACAATTACTTTTCTTTATTCATGATGTCTCGATGTAGAATAGGAAAAATATACGTATCAAGATTGTATGTCTACTTTCATAGTTGGTCTTTATTATCACTCTATTCTACTATGATTCTATTTCTGTCCAGCTGTACTCTATGTTTTCACTCGTTTTTGCAAAATGTCACATGCCATTTATTTAAAAAAAATCATATTCATTTTCGTTCTAATTAAATCGTTTTTGTTGTGGCGATATCGGAGAAGCCAATGACGTCTATTATTGTCTTAGAAGACATTGATTCTTTATCCAGCAACTAAAATATATCGGAGTGTAGATATTTTAAAAATCCTTTTGACTTTTTATATAGTCTAAAAACTCCTTAAATCTATTTCTGTTTTGAAAAGGAATCACTGAACATACAACGGCATATCAACTTATAATCAACAGTGGCGCATGCACGCAAACATTTCACCCGCTGCCGATAACAAAATAAAAGGAGAAAGATAAACAATAAGAAGAAAAACAGAAAGGTGAATCGAAATAACCGCGAAACGAATTTGGAATTCAAATCTCGAACGTTTGACTTTTGCTTCGCGCCACCGCGTTGCTTCATAAAGCATACCTGCTTTTTTCTGGCAAACAAAATGTTTATTGCGTTTAGGAATTATGACTACAGCAACAGTTCAATACAAATAAAACTAACTAATTTAAAAAAGGACCAAATACATATTTATATATTTTATAACAATGATCTTATATTGTATCATTCTTATTTTTTAACTTTTGAAATTATCAAGCAAAATTTATATTTCTATATATAAAATCATAATTGTATCGAGATGTAAACAATCAGTTCAGCAACTTTTTAATTACTTACTTGATACATTTTGTAAACAAAATAGTCAAAGTATGTTTGTTCGATATTATTTTTTAAAATTAAGACAAGATACATGTTATTGCGTCTCGCTTAACACATATCCATGTAAAATAAAATAAAAAATAGTGGAAAACTACTTGCAAAAATATGCTTACGTCGTAAACCTAAAGATATAGTATAATATATTATCGCGAAATCCGGGATAATCTATAAATATAGCCCTCGACATTTTCACCCACGCACCAAATTTTAAAGTGACAATATTCCTTATTGTATTGGCGGTGTGAAAAATGTATGCACACCCCCTTGAATGATATGAAGTGGCCCTTCTTGAGGTCCTAACAAGGACACCTCACATTTTATAATAAAAAAATGCTTAGGGTTCATTGTTTCATTATAAGTTTAAAAAATTAACGCTTAAAGTACTCTTTCTTTTATTTATTACTCCTTTTATTAATTAATGAGCAAAATACATTTACTTATTGTATTACAAGTTTTTGTATTATCTTACATCTTTTAGTAAACTAACATTATAACCATTTCCACGTAACCGAGTGTATTGTAATTCAAAATATGAGTGCTCGAATTAAAACAGTTAAATTCATCTCAGTAAGTATCATTTTGGAACGTAGATGAGAGGATGATTTAAATATAAGTTACTTATTATGACAATTTTCTGCATGCACATAAATAATTACTAGGAATAAAAATTATAGAAATAACTGAAATTATTGATGAATTCACACGAACATTTGTCCCATAATATATAGCATCAAACGTGGTAACACGAACCGTACCGAAATATTCACGAAACAGCGCGCGTGGGGAGTTATTAAAATTATAAACAAATAAAATTATTCAGAACGCACCCTTACGAGCCATGCATGCCTTGAATCCTTCATGCGTGGGCATACTAAATTCGCATACTATGAGCATATCGTTACCGCGCGCCGCAAAGTTATATGGCTGTTTTTTAGATCTAGGCTCTAGTTTAAAAATCTAATAATGTTAAGATTAAGGTGGATCGACACCAGAGGCACAACCACAACTGCTGTTTATAGTTTGAAGGGCATGTTAAGGGAGTCATACTTATCAAATGAGATCCAACTTGATCCCTAGGGGTAGCAACGTGTCTGTGATCTGACCACTGGCCGGAATCTAATCTTATCTAACATACAATTTTTTTTTAAACGGCAGAGACAGCATCAGACTGACTGAATGCTCGTTTGCTACTTTTATAATACAAACAAGGATAGACAAAGATGATGATACAATAGTTATGATGTTGAATTCTCGACCGTTTCTCGAGAGGGAGTATTCGTGTATGTCGTATGTGTTATTAAAAAAAGTACGGAAAATGATGAATATAACTTCTGTGAGCTATTTATGTACCTACTGATTGCGATACATGAAACCATATAGCCTTATTGTGAAATTAAAGTACCAAAAAAGGAAAACATGTAATGGTATACATTTCAAAAACCCTACTTACCTGAAAACCTGTGTTTAAAGGTACACATCGGTATTTAAAGGTAAAAATCAAACTAGTCTTTGAAACTGTGCTTTAACTTGCTTGACACATGTTTGCTTTAATCTTTCTTATCCTAAGATAATGCTCAATGATATGACAGCTGAATTTTCAATACATAAAAAATCTAAATATGCAACAAACTAACAGTTAAAACTCTACAAACTCAAGTACTACAAATTCCGAAGTAACACCCATCAATATGCTTCACCATAATTCATCTCACGTCGATCTGAAGCTATCTCAGACTGGCGATAAGCGTTTTCTCATGACTTGCATATTCGCCAAGGGAGCGCGACCAAGCGTGGCTCTACCAATCGACATGTTTATCGCTTTAATATAAAATAAAGGGAACAGGGTTAACGTATATCGATAGATGAAAAACGACACGCGATCTGAGGAGAGGAAATTGTATTTTTTGTATTTGCTTCTCAAAACTCTATGCAGAAATCGGGGCGTTGAATCACAGGAACGTAACTGTGTTTTCTTTTTAATTTGAAACAAGATACTTTTTCACGTATATATCAGAAAAAGTATTAAAATATTAAGTATTTATTAAGATATTTAAGGGTAAGTAGTCGACTGATGACCTGAAGAAGACGGCGGGCTACCATTGGATTCAGATGACGCAGGACCGGTCGGAGTAGCGCAGATTAGGGGAGGCAGGAGCAGACCTCGAAAGGTCCAGCAATGGACTTTCAAGGGCTGATGAATAAATTCATCTACAGCTTACAGGACTACTACTGTTTTGTAGTAAAAATATAGATGAACCTCTTACTCTTCTGGTCCTGGCTTTCTCAGGTCTTCATTTCACTTTGGTTTTTTGCAAGATGACCATGAGCTATTTGATGAAGACTATTTCTAAGGGATACTTTACGACACAGGTAGGACATTATTTTTTAATTATGTTATACATGTTGCATACATTTATCTGTCACTTTATTATAAAAGCACCTAGTAAGGGACTAGGAACATTATTCACTTACTTGACCACCATAAATTATTTTTGTAAGTTACCCTTACGCGTGGATGTTAGGGCCGGTATCGCTCCGAATCGACACTTCAACAATACCGTTAAAAATGGATTTGCTGTCCATCTGTCGGCCCAGATGAATCAGTCCACTGCACCGAAAGAAGGAAACCTCTTGAATATTATTTGCACATTTCAATCTATCAATCAATTTATTGGTTCAATTTGGTTGCAACTTGTTTAGATAGTTTCTTTTTCTTCAACGTTATTTTTTAACGTTTTGAAATAAGGATGATACGGACAAACAAAGAAAAATAGTAAAAAGCATAAAAATAAATTTTCTAAACTTTTCCTTTTGATAGTCCCGATGTGACGGATGCCGATACCAGAACATACGGTTCAAGTAGACCGTTTATGGCGACCCTTAGACCATGCGTCTCATTTTACATAAAATTATTAGTATTATATATGTACATATAATTTATGAAACGGCTCTTTATATACTTCACCTCCATCTGTCTCGACATTCAGGCTATAAAATATTAATCTGCGAGGTAACAGCCCCGTTATTAGCAATAACGTAACCGTACGAGCGGTATTCTCTAGCGGTATGCTCATAAAGGCGTGTTGTACCGATTGTGTGAACAAGCGGCCGCCTGGGACGCGAAACTTCAAGAATTCCCCGTTGGCTTGTCGCGAGCAGAGTTTTACGGCCAAATTAATATGGCAAATTAATGCATTCCCGTACCGTATAATTTTCGCGTATAGGGGTTTCTTGCGACACGCCGTATTGTACGGGGAACAGTCCCACTAGGGCGAGATTCGTATCATTTTTCCATATGGAAATGATGTAACGAACGGAGCGCTCAAGACAACAATGATATGCTAATTAAAGGAAAACACACAGAACGTAGGCCCTGTTTATTTTCGGTCCACGACGAGAAACGCCGTTTGTTTTTTAATTCCGTCTCTATTAAGGCTGGGATAGTCTAAACGTACACAAAGGTACAATTGGTAACTGAGTGCTCTAAAAGTAATTTTACGAAACACCATTGTTTTAAATCTAAAATCAAATCATGGTATGGTCACTTGTATTATTCTGTTGTTTTAATTACTACAAAGAAAGTACGGCTTAATGCAGCCAAAATATTAAAATATGTTTGTCACAGTTTGTTTTATATCACTCATCTTCCGATCCGGTGGTAGTATAAGAAAAAATATTGTAAATGACAATTTGTAAGTGCCCCCGTAGGCCTATAAAAAAAAATAAAAAAAAATATCACCCTAAATTTGAAATTAAAGCAACATAATCTTGAACTCACAATATCTTTTCAGAGTCCACATGTAAGTAGTCAGATAGCGAGAAGTTTTCTATAAAATAAATAAATATAAGTACATCCATATCATGACAACAAAAAACAATTACACGCGTTCTGGATTCAAAATTATTCGTAAACTTTGCAACAGTAGTTACACAGACAGAGTTTATATGGAACATGTGACTTTATGAATGCGATTCGTCACGACAATTGAGCACGTGGAAGGGTCCCTAATGAGAACTGTTCTTAGCAATAAGCAAGGATCTATGCGCAATAAAAAGGTAGCTCTTGAGTTTCGTTTAATTTCCGGCGTTCTTCCTTCTATTGCATGTGTTATTTAAGACTTATTAGATTAAAGCGTGTTTTCACGAAACTGTAACTTGTTCGCACCCTTTTTGTACTATATGAGATTGAAGAGGATCAAAATAACTATGCAAGGATAAATAACTATAAATCGTCGTAAAACAAGTTTATGTTAAGAGCTAACGATTCAAAAAATGAAATTTAGAGTAGTTTTCAAATTTTGAATGCCACTAGAAGTTTCATACGGTTGATAAATTATGAGAAAAAGTAAATGCCACGTCCACTATTGAATACGCTACGCAGACGCAACTTATTATCAACATAACTTATGAATTTGTCAACTAAGAACATATTGGTTAATAGATAATGATTGAAGAATCAGATATTACAAACCCAGCATCATCACCTATCTGTAGAGTTTAAATAAATTTCAGCAAACATTATTTTAGTTTAGTCACAAGAAACAATATAATAGACTAATAAATACGGAACTAACATACAACTTTATAAATAGGACAAAGTTGTTTTAGCAAGGTATAAGAGGCGAACCAATATGAATAATTACATCAAATATGGCAAGACGTCGACAATATCGAGAGCAAACAATTAGAGGCAAGTTAGGGAGGCAGGGGCGCCGATTAAGTTATACACATGCGGGTTAGAGGGTAACCTGAGTCAGGAAGATTAAGATTCATCGAAAGGCCCTTACATGGAAACAAACATTGTATTACGAACCGGTGTCTTGGCAATGTTTGCTAAAGGTAGGCGGATGTTAATTTAGTATTCACCCCCTTTGCGAGCGTCGTGGCCAATATTAATATTTTGGTAATGCCGGAGACTTTTGTGGAAAAGATTCGTTAAGGTAAGTGAGTAAGGTGACGGGAAGATTAGGTTTTCTTAGTGAAGTTAATTTGCGGTTACAAACAAGGGGAGGACCCATGGAGCTCTTAATGTTCCCGGAACGCCTCCGGGCTGTCCACGCCGTTTGACCGCACGCCGGGGAACAGTCCGCACTATTAAAGTGCTAAGAGAGCTATTATTTTACCCTCTTGGGTCCTGTCATCTGAATAAATTAACGTCTTAATTGACGCTATTGTAGTTTTGAGGTAGTGGCGTTTTTACTGCAGGACTGATTTAACTAATTGTTACAACGATGCAAGATTTAATACAGTTTCAACGGCAACCTTCAGAAAACCGTTTTATTGCAGTACCGGCTTCTATGATGACGTTCCGATCTTGTGTAGATTATATACTTGTTAAACATTAATATAACTTACTTTGCGGGAGTGAATAAATCGCCATTAGGTGTATTTTAAATTTCAGTAAATGTATTCGCTTATTTTTATTTCCGCTACTTTTAAGGTCTCTGCAAAGTGACCTGTATTCGATAAGCAAGTTAATCCGCAAGATAAATAGCGGTCATACGATCATTGTGGCCAGTGGGGGACAGTTGAGTGATGTGTTTCTTTTGTCTCGCCCCGAGCAAGCGAGACAATGTAAGGAAGGACTTAGCGCGTCAGCAATCGACAGCGGATGAGAAATTTTCCTTGGGTAGACCTAATATAACATAGAAATGTCACGTCCTTCAAATACTTTATATCATATTAAATATAACTTATCATTATGTTTCGTACTGGCTATTATGGTGTAAGCACAACTAAACTAGAATAGTACCTTTTTTTACGGGGGGGATACCTTCAAAAGGTACCTGAGTCCATGGGAGCGACGCCAGGTTATGTGGGATTTTTACCGCACTAAAACCCCCTCAGTGACCATCCTCAACGCTGTAAGAGGACTCCGGGATCTCCAAAGGAACTCAACCGGAGTCCTCCGAGGGTGTTGCCTCGTCGGGCTCCACCTAGGTGAGCGGCTGGGCCTTCGCACCTTCTGGTCTTTACGACGGTATGCGACCACACATACCGCCGTCCTTCTCGGGGTCACCTAGCTGGACGGTTT
>DWLI01001089.1:0-16979 GCA_018249915.1 Cecropterus dorantes dorantes | reverse complement strand
GTAAAAGAAAAATAAACTAAAACCTAATAAATATTCTATATAAAAAAAACAGTGAAGTTCAAAAAAATTCTTGGTAGTATGCTACCATACTCTAAGTAGGTAGGTTCCAAGTACACACGTCTGATTATCATCAGACGTCATGACTAAATTTCCATACTTAAGGAAACATCGTGAGGAAACCTACATGCCCGAGTTCAATAAAAATAACAGTCAGTGTGAAGTATCAATCAGTCTTTGGCTATCGTGGACTATGCCCTAATCTCTTTTCACTCTGAGAGGTGAGCCGTGCCCAGCAGTGGGACAATAATAAGTTGATCAGCTAATAAAACGTCTCATAATTCTCGCAGACGACGTCTGGTGCGATACGCGCTTTGTAAAGTTCGAAAGGTCAAGATCCTTCGAATCGATCGAAACATTGGCAACATCGGCTGATTTTATCGCTCGCACTAATGGATGCCACAATTGTGAACCTAATCGCGAATTGATGAGAATGTGCTATTGATTCGTGGAGAAAATGGAACCTCACATTTTTTCATGCTTTAAAAACAGCAAACGAGCACGCAGTCCACCTGATGATAAGTACCATAGGCGTCCATAGTAATCGACCCCAGATAGAAATGGATATGTACCTGAAATCGGACACATATGTCGCTGACACCTGAAGAGTAGTTTAAAGATTTGTAGTTGACTCCGAAAGCATCACCGCCTCACATATTTTAGCCTAAAAATAGCAGTATTATGAATTGCTGAGTTCTAGTCTAAAGGGTGTGGTAAGGGACATATACTTATCCGAGTAGTTCCAATTTAGTCCTCACCTCAAGTAAGACCTGATCTTATCTTATCTGGTTGATTATGACCATCAGATGGACTGCATGCTCGTTTGCTACTTCCATAAA
This sequence comes from Cecropterus dorantes dorantes, assembly GCA_018249915.1. Classification (NCBI taxonomy): domain Eukaryota; kingdom Metazoa; phylum Arthropoda; class Insecta; order Lepidoptera; family Hesperiidae; genus Cecropterus; species Cecropterus dorantes. Next base: position 16,083 of record DWLI01001089.1, on the reverse strand, counting down.
AAAGTGAAAATATCTAGTATAAGAGTATTTCCCTTTTACACATCCGTCATTTAAGAACATAGCAACACTTAACGCTGCTGTTATGTAGCAAAAATAGATACACATTTCGTGATTTTTAGATAAGCACAATGGGGCTCAAAAACGATTCCATTGGGACAGACATTTAAATCAGTTCTTCGCAATCTATTCCAACCACCGCCCGATAATAGAATATAAATAGGTATGACGACCTATTTTTCAATATAGATTCCAATCTAATAAATTTCCATAAAACCTTTTGTTATCACTGGGAATGTAAATCAGGACCGCTTTTAATTTATCTCATAATCTATTTCTCTAAGTCATATTTGTAAATTTCTGACCCTATTCTTATAAGCAAAAAGATTATTTACTTAATTTGCGTCATAGTAGTACACAGATACGCTATGGTCCTTCAACTCCTTAGGGGTTGGTATTCCCCTTGAGGAAACCTAGTATCAAAATTTCAATTACCACTTAACATGTTTACCTCCCTTGTACGCTTTAAGCACACACACACACTGTCACATTTACATAAATTACCAGATTTCAAGGTAGTAGAACATGTTTACTTCGTCCGTACTACCGTACCACACCAATTTCTAGCGTGAAGCAGTTCCTGTCCTTCGGTGGAAGGGTATGGTTGCCGGCTTACTTTCACATCTTAGTTCTCGGTAGTAGCAACGCATCTGTGATTGACTTAAGATAGAAACTCTGTTCTATATGAAATTGCTTAGAGATGTCCACGGGCGGCAGTGGCTACTTACTAGCCCTCTACTGGCCTCCTCAACTTGTGGGGAGAGACTGGAACCCAGAAATGGTATAAGAAAAGAAACACATCCCAATATTTTAGGAATCGAAGGTGTGTGACATGTTAGCCATTGATGCTTACGCCTTTCCACTATATTAGACATATCATCAAATGCAGCGATGAAAAGCTTCAGCGATGACATCTCCTTATCTACTGTACTTAAACTTTACGTAAACACATTATACATATTTATTTGAAGGCAAAAACCTAAAATATCTTGCAACAAAGGCACGACAAAGGCACCGAACCTTAAAGCTGCAATAAAATTGTAACCAAAACAAATAAAAGTGTCTGGGATTATAAAAAGTAATAAAACAGTTTGCTCTTTTCCAACGAAAATTCAAAAAGTGCGCTTTAAGAGTTAAACAAAAGGAAAAAAATATTACGGAAAATTACATTCGTTTTTATTCTTCATAATCATCTTTAATTTACGTAGAAATATTTTTGTCCTAGACAGTGTCAGAACCACTAATATTGCTGCTTCATAACAGCAATGTAGTTAGAGGGATTGAACATTAATTCGGAGTTGAACGAGAGCTCTGTGCATTGTAATATTTTCTATTTGACACGTCTATCGTATTTCTTGACTATAAAGTTAACAGCCCATTGGTTATTATCCCTTAGCGAACTCATAGCTTTATTATTAAAGGGTCGTTTAACCAGTCGAAGTAACTGTTAAATTGCTCGGCGCCTATTTTGTGATTTGGGCATCTGTACAAGCGATCTGTACTGTTGGTAGTTTTTTCGAACATGTACCGATTGGTGGTTGCTGAAGCAAAAAATTTGACCGTCTACCTATTGCTATCCAGTAGCATAAACGACAAGATGGTAGCTTGAACTACTGACCCTTGCGATAATGGTCAATCGGCAGTTATACTTAGGACTTATTTGCTTTTGATTTGTAATTTATTTGTCACATATGTGCGGCGTCCATCTTAGTTCGTGGTCAGTCGTGAGTAGCAACGCATCTGTGATCAACTTCAGATAGAAACCCTGTTCTATATGAAGTTGCTTACAGACGTCCATCGGAGGCAACAACCACTTACCATCAGATGGATGCAGTCAATTTTCTTTCCAGCTCTTTTGTTACCTCAATCTGATAAAAAAAATCATAGGCCATACACCGAAATCACGTAAATTCATGCTAATCATTATCGTCTTATTTATATTTCAGACTATTAAGCAGAATTCAATTAATATAGTAGTTTTGATATAGGAGTAATATACCTAAAAACTCTAGTTATCAGCTATATATATACATTTGCAAATATTTTTATCTTTAAGTATTGTGTAGTTAAAATATTCATTTATTATTCTAAATGGGCTTCTCACAGTGTGCAATGACCGTAAATTATTCGTGACGAGTTGAATATTTTAATAATAATTTTCTATAAGAGCCAATGTAAATGTAATAACATTCAATTTAGAAAATGATATTATACAAACAAATAAGCTTTATCAGTGTTTTGCTAATGATTACCAAAATACTAAATTAATGATTACCAAATAACTAAATTTAATAATATAACACCAAATGCATTATGATTAACACATCCTCATGATTAAACGTTAACTCGTTTGCTACTAAAATAACATATGATTAATCCTATAAATAGACCATCCAAATTTATTAAAAAATAAGCGATGGGAATATCAAATAAGCATTCAGCTACATATAAATATACTTATTTCCTATACTAATTTATCCTTAACAACAGCTATCACTATATATCTCCGGCAGAATATTTGATTGTGGAAAAAAATACTCAAGAATTGGTTCCAGGAAGCGATCGCAAGGAGAAGGATTATGAGAAGACCCACTGGCTGCGAGGAAGATGGTCGTGTGCCGCGAATAGCCGACCAGCAGCATATGCTCTATGTGGCTAAAGTTTTTCCTCACGTGAAACTACTCCCAAATTAATACCTGAGGACTACGTTTGTGATATGTATTGAAAACAATCGGTCCACATTACCTACATACGTTTAGGCGCCACGATCCCGCCCAAAGTTACGAAAGAAACTTCACAACACGATTGGGACTTGAACTACTTGTGAGTTCTTATGTTAAGAATATAAAAACTCTTGAAGCAGTTAACAAAACTTTTTGTATGACCTATTCAAGGACAAGCGTCTGAAGTCTGAAGAATAATCGTTTACGCCCAAAGAAAAAAGTAAAACAAGTTTTGTATTCACCCACTAAAATGAAGCTTTATGCATGTACGCATGTTAGAAATTATATTTTAATATTACAAACAAACCCTTTGTTTATATTACAGAAGTAGCAGTCGAGTGTGCAGACATCCTGATGGTAAGTGGTCACTACCGCCCATGGATATATGTAATTAACCCTAGCGCTTAACACTGTATTATTAGACAGAAAGTGATGTGGTAGCACTTCCTCTGAACTGGATTTGTGTTTCTGCACCCTTATTTTATAGTATGGAAGTAGCAAACGAACATGCAGCCCACCTGATGCTAAGTGGCTACTGCCGCCCATGGACATGTGTAATCAACTCTAGGTAAAATCGAAGTCTCACATAAGGTTAGCTACAGATGCGGTGCTACCCCTAAGGCCTAAGATGGAATGCCTCGAAATTAGGTCTCCCTTACCTCACCTTTCAAACCAGAACACAACAGCGCATAACACTGCTGTTATTAGGCAGAAATAGGTGTGGCGGTGGTGCTTCCGGGGTCGAACCACAAAGAGTTCTTCAAAAAATAAATATAAATGTAAACATTATACAAATATAAACAACACATTTATTACAACAACAATTTACTAACACGTCAGGAAGTATGCAAAATTAAATGTTAATAAATGTTTGTTAACATCCCACAGGGCATAATCGACTTAACTACGTATTACATTTTACTACACCGATAACAGCTTAAGGCGTGACTATATCCGACATTAATGTTAGGCAATGTTGCTGCACACAATTAATCGTAATCGACTTATAATTTTATGAGTTAGTTTGTACTAGACAAAGTCAAATGCTTTTAGTAAACTGTGAATCTTTCCAAGTACTGGCGTCTTATCCAGCATTCGTATTGATTATACATCTATAAGCATAGCAGAAATATAAATAATTTTATTTTTTTTATATTCTAAAAATGGTATAGCAAAAATATAGTAAAATTATATAAATAGTTTACATATAAATAGTACAAGATTTTAAGTAAATCGACATCCTATGATGTAAATTCAACCTTCATAAGGAAACAATAACACACCACACGCCACAGATGCGTTGCTACCCTTGAGGACTAAGATGGAATGCCTCGGAAAAGTATGTCTCCCTTACCTCACCCTTCTCACCAGAACACAACAGCGCATAACACGGCTGTTATTACGCAGAAATACAGCTTCCGGAGTCGAACCACATAAAGTTCTACCACCTTTACAGGGTATTTTATTTAGACAGTTTATTGTTTCCTAGTCATTAAAAAAGTTGGGTCCTATTTAAAATTTAATATGATCCTCAAATCTCAAAAAAACGAATAAACCCAAAATTTACGTGCATATTAACATAATATTGAGGCTGTTTTGAAATATCCTTCCGCTTGCTCTTTGCCTGTAATCTTTATATATGTAGGTTATTTCCTTGCTCTTAGTAGTTATTTGTGTAAATGCTCCAGATACGGCGATTATTTGCTTGAAACGGCGATTTTATATCCAGCACTCGATTCTTGAAATCCTTGACATTTGAAACTCTACATAAATTATCAGTAAAGTGAGAATGTAAATAATTGAGATCTGCATAACGCCGTCAAATCAAAGCTCTACAACGCTTTGAACGCATGTAGATGTAGAGTTCTTGGAATCTTATCAGTAATTTACCGTGGGAAGGATAATTGCTGTGTTTAATACGTATAATACATATTATGTAGTAACTAAATTGAGTATATAAAACTAAACAACCTAGCTTAATTAAGTTTGTTTATTCAGATTTACGTACTGTTAAATGACTCGTCGTGATGTGATCACAAAGGGCAATTTAATACTGGAAAGGATATCTTCTTTTATCCTAGTTATTTTTGGAGGTTCTATATAGTTTGTTATCTTGATAAACACATAATACTCTTTATCGTGGAAAATGACTGAAGCGAGCGGAGTCGCGTGTAAAATTTAGTTATTAAACGGAAATAAAATTTTCTTCCGAACTACCTACAACGTTTTATACATAAAACGTAAATAGTTTAAAAGTGCTTCCTTAAAACTTTTAATTTGTAAGGTGAGCAGTAAGAAATATATTTCATCTTAATTCCCTCAGTCCGTTTGAGATCCACATTATATGAATGGTCAGCGATTAAGTCAGGAATTAAGAATAGAGGTCCTATTGAGGACTCAAGCCTGGGTAAAGTCGCGCTAATCAGGGGAGGCTTATGCGCAGCAATGTAATTTATCTGCGGGATAATATATTTAAATAACCACTTTAAAATACTGCACAAAATAAAACCGCCAGACCCCGTAAAATCCCTTGCATCATCGTAATTACCGATCTGCGGACCTATCCATTTTTATCAAGAGTCTCCATCAACTTAAATAAATGTCAGTATTCTTGAATGCAGTGTGGGTGTCGAGCATGGATTGAGATTAATTGAGCTTGTATATCAGATTTGTATTAAAATATATTAATATTTCTTACATAATTCTATCTGAAAAAAATTAACAAAACTCTAAGATATTTTGTTAATAGTCTATTAAAAGAGTTCGTTCTAAAATATATAAGATATACGTATATAAGATAACTGTTATATTACGCATTAATGACTACTAGTGATTTTCTTTCTTCAGCATCTATCAATAACCTTGGAACAAGTTTATCTTGTGTCCTAAAACCTATCAATGTTTATTGCTTTTGCTTATACATTGCAATTTACACTCCAAGTTTTAGTTTTCGTTTTCCACTACAACTTGCAATGTACTTTGAAATGATTGATGAAAACGTAAACAATGATTGTTTTAAGGGATCATAATAGACTCGTACTAAGAGTTAATGATACAATTTTATTTAATATGTTATATTTTAGTATTTTAATTCACACTCGGTTAGCGGTAAACTCTTCTCTAAAGGGTAGTGCACAAGGGTAGGGAACAGCAGTGGAACAAGAATGGGACGAAGATTTTTTGGGACGAGAATATTCATGTTTTAATTAAAATTATCTCAAAATCCATATTGAACAATTATGCCCAAATTCAATTATATTTATTTTGTATTTTATAAAATAAAATTTCATTTCATTTTACCTAAAGCTCAAAAGTAGTGTTTTACCCGAATGCATCAGGATAATGTTTTTCGAGAGGTACAAAGCTCTTATGAGTTTGCAATTTTAAAATGACAATGAAACCCGTCCTGTACCATATTGATAAAAGATTAATGGCTTCTATTAAGACCTGTCAATTCATAAGTGTCTGTCAATTTAACATTGTACCGTTTTTTTCTTAAACAGAATAGGTCTATGAACCGCAACAATTGTATATTTTCGAGATGAAAATTATTACATTAATATGATACATAAATCTACTAAATATAAACTCTATAGATCTTTATTCAAAGCACTGCTGTGTTTTGGTCTGAAGGGTGTTATAAGGCAGGGATAAGCATAAGCATAAGACCTCAAGACGAGAAATACATATAGAGTTATGCAAACAGGAGTACCAAACTTATCTTTTTTTATCGTGTTTAAGTCGTTTGCTACTTAAACGTGATAAAAAAAGGTAAATGCAGTCCACCTGATAGTGTGGTCACTGCCGCCCATGGACATGTGAAGATTCATATATTATAGGACAGGAGTTCTATCTGAAGATGATCATAAATACGTTGCCGACCCTACTATCCAACTAGACTTAGGACAAAATCTAGAAGATTGTCTGTTCTTTTGGGTACTATTATCACTTACTGTGGTCACCAACGCGCATACCAAGTATTGTGACTTAATCGATTATTTTCACACAAAAGCAAGATTTAAAAAACTTACAATACAATAATGACTAAGCAAAGACAAAGATCAATTTAGAAATATGTGTAAAAAGTAACAAATGATTCCTAATAAACAAAACTATTCAAAGGCTTAGTATTTAATTATGACTTGTTTCAATAAAAATGTAATCGAAAATGGCGAATCACTTATATCACACTCATTCGCCTCTCGTTCATTCTCTATAATGTGTGAGCGTGAAATACAAAAGCCGTCACTGTAGATTCCATTCTTTAGCGTAACAAGTTATACAATACCATAGATACAATAAACATTGTTTCAACAAAGGGCAATTGCATAGTCACGTTTTTGTGAAGCAAAACTGCTTGCAACTTACATTCCAAATAATGTGAGTAGTTCCCCTTCAAGCCCAATATTCAATTTTGGTTTTTGTCTGTTCTTATATCCATATGCAACCAAATGTTTAAGTACAAGATAAATATTTATATCATTTTTATATTGAAGAAGCTAAAAAGCATGCAGTCCATCTAAAAGTTAGTGGCTACTGCCGCCCATGGACATCTGTAATCAACCCCAGATATGATGAGTGGTTTACCTGAGTTTGGCCAAAGATGCGTTGCTACTTTTTAGGACTAAGCCGGAATGCCTTGGACAAGTATATCTTACCACACCCTTCAGATCAGAACATGGCAGGTCCTATAGCGGTGGTGCGTCCAGTGTCAAACCCAAATAAGATTCTTTAACCTTCAAAAGTATCAAAATTTTGACACCGCGATTGAATGACATCACTCAACAAATGTCATAGAAATTGAGTAATGCCACAATGCAATAGTTAAAAGATATGACTTTTTAATTTATTTAATAACACACTTCAAAGTGACACTGCAAATATAATGCCCTAGACACATCTATACTTGTACACTCGTCTTATTAATTTTGATTTTAATCTATGTTTAACGTTTACTTAAGAAATCATAAGTAATTATTTGCCCTACCAATAAACTCTAAGTTGGAACTAGTAAGTAGGTACTATCAAAATTTGATGATATATAAATATTAAAGCCACAGATTAATTCATTCATATTGCGATAGCTTAATTAATAGCTCATTTAAAATTACATTACTTATTCAGCTACCAAACGAAAGAAAAAAAACCGCTTGTCAAACATAAGAAAAAATGTACTGGCCTTTTAAGTCTTTGGTCAGCTATATAGAACTAATGAGTATTCATCATGTTAATCTAGAACATAATTTATCTGTGCGCCAAATTTCAGCGAAATCCAACCAATATTTTTTGTTTGAAAGAGTCTTAAATACACATACATGCTCACAAACTTTCGAATTTATAACATTAGTGAGATTAAATCAATATGTTCTGACAAACAGCATGACACATACTGAACTGTCGACGACCCGCGTGGAGGAGCGGTCACCATACCGGTCTAACACGCAATGAGTTCCGGGTTCGATTCCCGGCAAGAAAAAAAATAATTTAGATTATGTTCAGGGTTATGGCGTTTGTGTATTCGTCTTTGTGCGTCCATGACACCCTCACCACTAAAGAAAATCCTCGTGTGGGGCTATGAGTATAGAAAGTGTATTTATTAAGAATACTGATCTGTTTTGTCTTTGCCACATAAGAAACAAAACAAACAAACATATCGTGATATTATATAGCCTAAAGCCTTCCACATTAAATGGACTATACAACACAAACATATTTTATCAATTCGAACCAGTAGTATCTGAGATTACCGCGTTCAACTAAATAAACTCTTCAGCTTTATATCATTAGTATAGATATAGACAAGTATATATATAACTAAATGAATCTGTTCAACCACAACAAGACCGCCCTTGCTACGTTGTGGTAACCACGTGTAACTGCACTAGAATGTGTTGTGGTCTTGAAAAATATAAAGCCAATGAGCGTGACTAATTAATTACTACTCATGAAAAATTACCACAATCAACATTGGGCAAGCTTATTTGAATAAACGATTACTTAGTTTATTTGAATATTTAACGAAATGTTGCTATTGCTGCCCACCTATGTTAATTGTTGTGTGGATCGTAATTGATCAAGTTAAGCAACTTCGAGCCCGGTCCGGAGTTGGATGGGTGGCCGTTAGTTTCTAAATTTCAGGGTTTTTTTGCTCGCAAAGCACAATGATCCATTTTTTATGGTTGTCATTGGAATCTTTGGAACAAGAATCTACTGTGACTTTTACTCCTAAGTATTAAGTTGGAATGCCACATATCAACATCATAATGATTCAACGTCCTTTAAACTAAAATCAGTTCTACAAACAAAACAAGGACTGCACTGTTTTCTTTGCCTATATAAGCTTCATTTATATTCATATAAATAATATAGTCTATACTGTAATCCATGTAGTAACGGAAAATTGAAAATTTAATGTATGTAATGTAATTACTAAAATTGAAAGTAATTTGCAGTACTATGTTTATACTTAGAAACTAAATAATGATAATTCATTTTTAAATGTCGGAACGACAAGGCCTTGTACTCCAATCATGAGGACATCGTGCAGAGTTGTCACTTTGTAATGCAATAAAAATACTTGACATTTTTAAAAGACAATATCCTTAAGAGCACTGACCGCAAAGAGAACATTCTGCGACCTGAAATTAATCATGTTTTTGTCTTGGAATATAAAACCCTATAAAGTCCACCTTATTTCAAAGTATCGCCATATTTTAGTACTGTTTTGGCACCTTTGAATATATATAAGATTTCAATTAACACTAGAAGAGCAATATTTCTATATTAATAGAAGAACATTTTGTAATAAAAATTACGTTACAATTTTACAGACAATAACAGTATTTTTTGTGACATGAGTTTTTTTTTAAGTGTTCATTGCGACAATAGTGGCTAACTTTTCTGTCATACAAATTAATATATCTCTCAAAGATCATCCCAACAGTTTTATCGTAATTAACTTCATATAAGGATGTCTTACTTAGGTTGACCACACATGCGTTGCTGCTCTTGAAGGCTAAGTTGGAATGCCTGGGATCAATATGTCTCCACCACACCCTTTAGATCAAAACTCACGTTACGGTGGTGCTTTCGGAATCATATCTTAAATGGTTCTACCACCTTCAAACAGTGGACTTAAAATAAACGGTCCCATATGTAAACGTATTCTATATATTTTCTATATTCTAAGGATAAGATTATTCAATCCGGTATAAACCGCGGTGAATGACTTTAACTTATCGTTTAAAGTTCTTTATTCATATTTCAAAGTAAGTAATTAATTTTAAAATAACATGTGTTTTCTTGAATAATTTATGCAAGTAAGAAAGTGGCTTATATTAATCAAATTGATTAGGAAACGATATTTATGTTTGTTTAACAAACTAATATTTTTATTTTTTGTTTGAACATTTTACTATAAAAAAATCTCATTAAATCAGTCACAAGTAAGCACCCAAAATACCCATTCCCTAAAGTTTTAAGAACATAGGACTTTTATTCATATATCATGGAAATTACTACGCGTCATACAAAAATTCAAACAATTCAAAAGCACATAACTTGTCAATGAATTTATACAGAATTTACCGATAATCCAAAAATATTCCGCCTTGTGATCAAACTTTTTCTTTATATATTATGGAAGAAGCAAACGAGCATGCAATCCTTCTGTGGCCACTGCCCATGGATATCTTTAATCAACCCCAGGTAAACTGAGAGTCTTACTTGAGATGTCTCTCTTACGACAACCCTCTGACCAGAACGCAGAAGCACATAACACTGAAATTATTTGGCAGAAATAGTTGTGGCGGGAGTACATCCGGAGTCGAACCATAAAGAGTTCTACCTCAACTTTGCGCGAAATGATGTAGCAATGTGTACAAATCCTTATAGTAGAAAAAAGTATTTTGCGCCCATCTTTCCTCACCGTTAATCCAATGCGGATTTTCCCAGAGCAAATGGTTTTTAAGCAACTATTTCCGACTCGACATTGTTACATCTATTGCGTTCTGTAAGCAGCATTGTGCGCAGTTTAGCAACTACACATGGGAAAATCATGTGGTAAGTATGTTGGTACATCATGAATGATTCAAACTTGGCATTAATGGTCACAATGGGTGCTACCAAACTATAAAACCTCCTCTACACTACTAAAGTCCATGCAAACACAAATAACTTCCACATTAAAGCTATCGGATTTGATTTGTTTTTGTAATCCTTACTTTACGCGGCTTTTCCTGGTGCATACCTACTGGTGCTAACCAACTCTAATCAACCCTGGAAAAGATAAGAAATCTAAACACTATGAGTTGAAACGCCTAGTATGTCCATTACCACCTCCTTCGTAACAAAACAATATAGTCAGATTCATGTTATCTTTGTTAGGCAGAAATATATGTGGTACCACTGGGTTTAAACCACGAGCGTTAACCACCTTCAAATACAAATATTTTTTAATATGTTATTGGTAATTACGATATGCGGTTTTTTTAATTTCTTTTTGCCGATATTTCGACCCAGTTACATTGAACGTGGTCACGGCAAAACAGTTTCACATCGCATCGCGTAATATATTAAAGTATAAATTTCGCAATAATATTAGTCTAAAATAATATACAAATATTATATTGAAGTTTATAGGTATGTTCGAATATCAGTAAATACATGACCTTACATCGATGACTTAATGGTTTTTCCGATTATAACACATGATGAGTATATTGTATGGCATAACGTCTACGTGACAATGTGAGGAATTTTAATTAAATATCTCACACGGTAATGACAATTTAATGTTTTCGCACAATGATATTTTTATTACAATTCATTATGTCAAGTTAATTCCATTTATTCTGTGAGTATTAGTTTTGCAAATTACAGGAATCAATGTTAATGAGTAATGGATTATGTATTTACAATAATTTGTTTACTTACATAAAGTTAATTCATAAGTGACTTCATTAGGTTTAATATTACTAATGTTGGTACAATTATATTTCAAAGTTAAAGAAATACGTGTATGTTTCCGCACGGCTCGAGAAAGCCTAGGACATACACCGCCAAGCTTCTCCGAGCAAATCAGTAGAATCTTAGACAAGATAACAATAAATCATTGGACTGAATTGAAATCCTTAATCGACTTCAGCTACAGTTTATATTGTGTTTAGTGTCTTTTTTGTAACCCTGGACGACGGTGTCCACACACCATTGCACACATTTGATACCCTTCAATCACATAAAATAGAATTCATTATAGAAATGTCAGTAATAAAACCTGATAAATTAATTGCTTTAAATTTTACGTAGTTATTTTCCATGTTGATATTTTATTTATTACTTAAAAATAATCTGCTTAGTATCATCAATTTTCGCGCAAAATTATGTTCCCTAATTGACTTATCGTGATAAAGCGCGACCCAAAAGCATTTAACAATAAGAATGAGGTAACAGAATCGGCATTTACCCGGTAAACAATATAATATTTACTGCCATATTAACGAGATTTGATGTCGGTTTTCTAGACTAGGGTTTTGTTTAAAACAGACATTGTTTAACGAGGTAAATGATGGTGCATTGTAAGAAGTTTTTCAATGAATTGATTCAGAACCAACATTTTATTTACACTTATTACGTTTGTCAGTGAGGCTAGGCATTCTCTGCATCTGGTTGTTTTTGCATTATAGCATAGCAATTAATACGCCAACTCAAAATCTTCCCGACTATGTATAAGTATATAGTCTACGTAATTCGCTGGCGATTTTGCATATCACGGGACATATAACAGAAAAAAATGATATTTCTGCTAACAGGATAATGAAGATCACTTTCAGGATTAATGTTCCACGTTTGGATAGACTTTAAAAAGACCAACTTCTAATTCAATGTCAACATTGATTAAGAAGTAAGTCTACTTAAGAACTACTTACCATTGTACTAATCCAGACTTTATAGTCTAAATGTGCATGTCTAAAACTCTAAATGTCTAAAGGTGTATATTCTTAGATTTTTATATTTGCCTGCATATGTATGTGTATGACCAATAGACGCAATATTAATCAGTACATACTAAATCAACATTACAACACTCGAATAAGCATGAAATATGACTTCAATGTCCCATGATCGATAACATGAATTATATTATTATTAGAAATAGCTCACAGATAAGCACTTTGCATATTACGGTAATGTCGGACAAGAGTTACTGGCTCGGTATTACCAAACCAGTGTCATTTCAATGAGACCTATAAATAGCTTTCCTATTTCAGTTATTTCGACACGGACCTTACGAACGGTGGAACAGGGCTAGCCATTCCGTTTCGTAATACAGTTTAGACCTGCTCAGTGTAACACCTTTATGTCGATTTTAAGACTAGCTAGCTAAAAAAAAATATTATAGTTCTTTTTAATACCGACTCTTTAACTCAAAAATCAATTTAATCATATAATAATATAATGCACTTTAATAATTTGTGTCTGAATAATAAATAAAGTATTTTTTCTGAACGGTTTATTTTGATTAAATTTGCTGACATTTGCTATAAGTATCCCACATTTTTAGTACATAAGTAAAATAAAATATTCCTTGTTTTTTCGAGCAAGAACAGTCAGTCAGTCAGTGACAGTCAGTACTGTAATAAACTAAAATACATTAAATCAAATAAATACACTAAACTGATTAAATCATTATGAATACAAATAATATAATTAAAACGTCAAATAATTTAAGAGTCACAAAAACGATTGGTGAACGTAAAGGCTATGAACACAATGGACCGAACCCTAACCTGTAGACCTGCACTGGCCGACATCGGACACAAGATATGATCGTGCATGAATGCCGTGTTGCAACCTTAGACTGATGATAATGGCACGGTTAGGGCGCGGTTTGGCCTATAAGCGCGAGTAAAACTATCAATTATTCCACGCTAATAAGCTAAGAAAGTCAACCTCGTAACACTAACAGATGACGTAAATATGCAGTCCACCTTATGTTTAGTAGTATGAAATAGGAAGGAATTCTGCATGAAACGAAACTTACTTAGGCGTAATTTTAACTCCTGTTGTATATAGTTAAGGCTAAACGAAGACACTAAATGTATTTTATAAATCAAACCCATCGCATCATTTGGTATCTGCGAAGCCACATTATTGTATATTTTATTGAATTAATATTAGCATTGTGATTTAATTAATTTACGTAAACTGTATTTTAATTTATTGCATATGTTTCGTATACACACCTAATGATATTTGTTCATTACATTTAATGACATTGTACTAAAATAAACGCTGAAAAATGCAGTTTTGATACGAAAAATCAAAATATACATAATTATTTATGGATATTTAAATACCTATTCATAGAAACAGGTTATCTATAATTATATTTAGAGAGATGATAACGAAATAGAATGTTCATTGTAAAAATGGTTAAAATTCATTAATGCCGTCACAACCGAATCTTTTCTAATTTCTACTTTCCTTTTATATCTGATTAAGGCGATTCGAGAAAACCATTTAATTAGATTTCGATTTCATTTCTTGATTGTCATTACTAATATTTAATTTATCATCGTATAACAAATGCTAGTACCTATAACATAGAAGTAAATAACAATGAAAACGTGACATCAAAATAATGCTTAAGGCTCATTTTTGTCGATCTCGAAAATAGTAACGCATCTGTGATTAGCTTTATTTAGAACCACTGTTCTTAATAAAGTTGCTTACGGATATCTATGGGTGACTAGGTGACTCCATACTCGTTTGATACTTCAATCTGCTGCAAGCTGCAGCAAAGTTGAAGGTCCAGTCAAACAACAATTCTATAACTAATGGTGAGAGCATCTTAAACCGTGTTGTTAAACGATGACACATTCTAAGTTGTGTCTTGATAAATCTGCATTGAAGCATCGTACCGAAGTAGGAGTAGTAGTAGTAGTAGAAGTAGGATCAAAGCCAACCCTGGAAAGAGCCAGGTGAAACAATGAGAAACAAAATTAGATCACCAACATAGCAACGGCTTAATTTAAAGACCAAACAAGAGAACATTCGTCAAAATCATATTTAAATAAATTTGTTTCGTCACTAAACAAAATAAGCTTACTATTGGCAACGTCGGTGTTGTTTAAAGCGAGTTCTTGGGAAAACGTGTCAAATAACAAGTTATTTACTGATCAATCCGTCACATGCCGCAACTTACTCGGGACTTAGACGGTAATCTATCTAATTAGTATACAACGGCCATCAGAAACAGCTAAAACGTGACCCGTCTTAGAAATGTATCACTTTCAAATTATATAAACTCGGTAAGTGTAACGGACTGTTTAAAACGCTTTTGCATTTCGTAACAGATAAGGTAAATAATAGTTTTATAAGACGCATTGTTGAGATTGTAAATCATAATGTAGGTACCGCTTTTGTGTGCAAGTAGTACAAGAGATAACGTTTTAATAAAACGCATAGATATAATAAACCATTATTTATTGAGTTTTTAATATAACCATTCTAATAAATAACTTTGAAGGTAGAACTCTTTGTAGTTCGACTCCGGAAGCACCACTGCCACACCTATTTCTGCCTAATAACATAAGTGTTATGCGCTGTTGTGTTCTGGTCTGAACGGTGTGGTAAGGGTGTACTTCCGAGGTATTCCATCTTAGTTATCAGAGGTAGCAACGCATTTGTAGCTAACCTTAGGTGAGACTTTAATCTTACCTAGGGTTGATTACAGACGTTCATGGGCGGCATTAGCCACTGACTGCCAGTAGGGCTCGTGAGTTACTTCCATACTACAAAATTTTCAAAAATTGATGTCATTATGAAAGCTATAACTAACCGGTTATTTCGCTTCTCGTGTATTAATTCAGTTAAATTATAAATTGTTACCTTAATATTGTGCTCGCACTTTAAACTGCCTTATAAATGATTTCAAATTGTAATATATTCAAAGTCTGAATAAATGATGCAATTATTATATTACAATAGTAATTGATTAAAAGTCGAGATTGCTAAAGCTGACGACATGCAATTTATATTGCAATTTATGTTAGTAACGAATCAAACTTTACACCCGCGGCTACGTCCGCGTACGAAGGTGGAATTTTGTGTTACCTAATTTTATAGGGAACACGTAACTTAAACATTATAATTTCTAACCATAAAAGGCCAAAATTAAATAGGTACAAGTAGTAACAGTTTGTAGGATTTATTGTAGGATTAGACAACCCGCGTGGCAGAGCGGTCACCATACCGGTCTGACGCGCAGTGGGTTCCGGGTTCGATTCCGGGCCAGACACAC
>DWLI01001088.1:0-16986 GCA_018249915.1 Cecropterus dorantes dorantes | reverse complement strand
AGGTACTTGTATGATGTACTCCAATTTAATACTTAATGGTTACTAAAACACACAACCAAAATGGGACTAGTAAACACTAGGTGTGATAACTAGGCCCGTTTTAGTTTTGCCAGACACGGGCTAGTTGCAAGTTAGTCACTGAGACCAACTTGAAATTAGCCCGTGCTCCTTAGTTAAACCACGTTTAAGAAATATAAAGGAACTTAAAATTCTCTTAAGTTTTGATAAATTATTAGATTTAAATAAAATAGTACCTATATATAACCTGGAGTCATATATTCGTTATATGTATAAAAAAATCGTTGAATTACATACAGTACTTATCCATTCATACGGCGAAACAAGCACACAAGTAGTGTGCTAAAAATAATAGATATTTCTATTATTTTTTTCAGTTTTCAAACCTTTTTTTCTTTTTGAAAATATATATGATGTACAGACATGCGGTTTATTATTTTTTTATTGTATGTATCGATAATTGAGTTTGAACGGTATTGGTTTTATAAAATCAGACGAATTGCATATTCCTTTTTCACTTAAAATTATTTAAGAAACCCGAAATAAACCAAAACCAATCAAAACATCCGTGGAGTACTACGATATTAATCAAATTACCGTAAAACTAAACTTCAAGTTACAAACAAAACCTTATTTTATTTAAATATCCCGGATAGCAGCATGTATATAAGGTATATAATAAAGGGTTTAACATTTTCTAATAGATATTCCACATAGCCGAGATGAAATCTAAAGTACCGGTAGATTATACGATATTGCTACAAGAACCGCTAACGAGTATAAAATGTACGTAAAACGAGTATTATGCATATCTAAACAATCTTGAACCATAGCTCGATTGTAAGCTAAAATGGATTTTAGATATGTATTTCTAAGCTTAATACTCGACTATGGTTACCATTATTAAATACTAATAGGCTAAAAACGGTAGACACGAATTGACAATTACTATTTTAAATTAATTTTTGTTCTAATCGATTTCATATAGCTATTAAGCATGAAATATGTCTGTTGGTACGAAATCACTTATACCTATGAATAAATGTTTCATATAAACAACAAATAAATTTATATAATAATCAACATAAAACTTAAAGTATTTCATTATTATATGAGTTAGTTTTTTTATTTTATTTATTTATTCAAAAATACACTTAAAAACACTTAACTAACAAAAGTCTGAAATTATTAACATAAACATGACTTCGTTAATATCATTTACGAAACAACTGACCTAAGATTAAAACTAAAAAGTCGCTAATTTCATTTGAAAGCATGGTAACTACTTAGGCCAGTACTAAATCCTAAAACTTCATTATGTAAATTAAGTATATTGTTTTTGAAATATCTTAAGATCTAAAATCCATATATAGTTACTTCTTCCTCAAACCTAAACCTCAAAACTTTCTTATCTTATCAAACCTAACTTGTAAGAAAGCAACACATAAAAATTGCAGTAACAAATTATTACTTATAAACATCGTCGCTTATATAACAATAACCATTGTATGATATAATACATATGTCATACAATTGTTTGTGTAATATAAGTAAGTAAAAGGGGTCGCGAAATTATATGTTCAAAGTGCCAGTACTTGAAGCTACTTATAAGACATGCACTCATATCTCATTGACTATTCTGTGTACTTCTGAGTCTCCTGACTAATAGTTCCATTGTCTTTGTATGCCACGATGAGTTGTATTAATTGAATTGCGTAATAGCTCAACTATTGCAGATCAACTGAAAGTCATTTGAATAAAGATCAATTACAATTAATAGGCTTAAGTAAGAGACAAAATTAGAATTTTCATCTATGTTTCGTATATGATTTTTTTTCAGTTTTGAATAATTGATTAATTCCAATTGTCCAGTATTGTAATTATTATTTTAAACCAGGACATGATGGAAAGTTATTTTTTTTATTAATACGAAACTGATATAAGAAAGATGTGCAGAGAGTATTAATTACTAATGTAAATACTAGCTTGATCACTATAATTGAGCATATTATGACAGACTATATAAAGAGTTGTACATTTTATTTATGTACTCGACTCTATATTAGATTAAATTGACTTTATCCATTTGAGATATATATTTTAATAAATATAGCTTATCATTAGTATAGACTAGTAGTCATTTTTCAGTAGGTATATAAACCAACGGTGTTGTCACAAGAGCCTTAAGGCGTGGTTAAGTCGGCCACACGCCAAGTGTCGCCGTTAACAAATTATTATATCCTAATCTCATATTTATTGCCACGCAATAGAGCATATTGTGGCGTGCTATTTCGTAAAGCTAGGGTTAACAAGCACTTAAATTCAGTAAAATTTACAGCTAATCTATTGTTAAGCCAATGAACGTAGCAAATAATGATAAGTTAGGTTTCCGATCGATCTAAGATAGTGTGTGGTAACCCTATAGCGTCGATGAGAATCGTTCTTAATTTAAATGAAATTTAACCTTACCTGTTCTTAAGTACGACGGGCGATTAGTAAATAAATAACAAATTAAATTCCAGTAAAGATTAGCTGCGAGTGAGCGTTCGTTCATAAATAAATCAAGCAGTTCGGTCGCTCGACGGTAAATTATGACTCAAATAATATTATGGTAAAGGTACGCTCCGTGCTGCCTCGAGTTCAGTACACGCTTATTGAGGCATTTTATAATGCGGCGAACGTTAGTGTTTTGATTTTAATCGATGCAAATTGTATTGGGACCATTGCGAAAACCGTAACGAGTTGCGAAATCAAATGCAATTGTAGATGTTAGATTTTAATGTTAGTCCAATTTCACCAAATACTTACTTCATATTACTTTTAAAATGGTATATTACTATAGTGACAGTGACAATCTATTTTAAACGGTATACGGTAATCTGACTAATATTATTAATTGGAAAGTTTGAGAATCTTAAGTTTTTGTGACTCTTTCATGCAAAAACTATATTTTGAATTTGGTTCACAGACAGTTTATGATCAGGATTAATACCTAAAATACTCATTACCGTAGTAAATGTAACCAAAGCAAGCGGAACCGCAGGAATGGGCTAGTCTAATATAAAATCATTTGTAGCCAGTACATTCGTGAACAGCAATTTATGCACTAGTTCTTTGATTGAATATTTTATCATATCTACAAATAGGCTAGCGAAAGTCTAATTGTAGATAGATAACAAGTAAATGAATATGTATATATCTTAGATCTATTTATGATTAATCATTACGTTGACTTTACTTACAAACTTTTCATCATAGTAATTGAAAGGAACAAGCTAAGGTGTTTATAATCTATCTACTGATAAATATTCGAAAAGAATTCTATAGTTTTTCATACAAAAGCATTCTATTCATACACTTTTTCATATAACAGCGTGTACTAGCCGGGCTCAATGTCACATGTACTTTTTATCGCTCGTCTTTTGTTTCTCACGTCGATTCAACTTGGATAGTAATTAATTTATAACTTGTAAGAACTAGCGTGTTCGGCTTACACATTTTTGTTTGAAATTTAAGTAGTAGGCAGTGTACAAAATAAGATGTAAGTGAAGCTAAGTTGATGATACGTTGTAATATTTATTCAGAAGTTAATTGCTTAACTGCGAACATACCTGCGTGCCTACAAGTGAGTTGTAATTAAATAAGTACTACTCGATAGAAATAACAAAGACACAAATAAAGAATAAATACTTCATATAATATCTGGTTTTGTCTTTAATTGATAGTTGTAATAATGTCCGGTGACCTTTCTAAAAATGATTATTTTTAAAGATATTTATCTCTAAAAGTTTATTTTTCACCTAAATCTTTATACTAGCGTACCTACATTAGGAGACTTGATACTATATATACGTAGTTTACTGCTTTCTTAAGCGTATATAATATGCTCGAGATGAACCCAACGATAAAATCGTAAGACGGTCATATCGCTGGAATTCTAGACCGCGGCCCGCCCGACGACCGCTCGACCACTCATGCCGTTTAAATATGCATAAAAGGGTTTGAAAAATAAACCAGGGCTTGACTGGTTAGCAAAATGAGTAAATAAACCTTTGCAAGGGGATTAGCGGCGGGACGCGGTTGGGCGTACTGCAATGGCGGCGATGACGCTGCAAATTCTTACAGAACTCATCATACCTATAGTTTTGTAGTTTAGGTATAGCTGTCTCTTTCTTAACTGTTAGATAATACTGTTGAAACGGAACTTCCAAAGCGATATATAAAGTTATGCAACGTCAAGCGTTGGAAATAGGATGGCTGGCCGCTAGTGTTTCTTTATGTATAGGTATTAGATGTAGCTAACGAGCGCTGCGTTGTGTGTAGATAGGAAATAATCTACCTGAGGGCCTCCAAAGATGTGTTGCTACCTGACGACTAAGTTGGAACGCATTATGTAAGTTTGTCTTCCTTACTACACCCTTCAAACAAGAACATATCAGCTCTTAAACGCAGTTATTGGACTTTAACTGATGTGGTATCTCCAACCTTGAAGGGTTCTATCACCTTTACAATGAAATGGATTCTTCCGTGCTTCAGAGGGCACGTTAATCCATCCGATGTTATTATGGGATAACAGTTACTAAACATTATTACAAATATCTATCTACCAATTAGCGTTAAAAAAAAACGTAGTATGTATGAGAAATACATGCCCAACAGTGGATCATAAAATAATTGTTATTCTTTCACAACTACATAATCTTAAATGACTAGCACAAATATACCTAAATATTTAGTTTTAAGCTTACAGTATTACGACACAAAATGTTTAAAATATTTCTGACCCAAATTGTAGTAGTGTAGGTGTGAAGTTTGGTATGGCGTTTTTACACAGTTGCAATATATTAGTATACGTTACGTTGTGAGACTTAGCACCTAGTAATATTCAGACAGCAGACAAATTGCAAATATTGGTAACAAAATGGTAAAAATTTAGATTTCGTTAATTCTTTATTTAAAATTTTTGATTGGCAGTTTAATTTGCCATGCCGGTGCCTTGAACATACACAAACATCGGTACCGACACAAACATCCAGATATAGCCTGTAAAGCCTATATTTTTCACAGCTGATATTAGGTAGCCGCTAAAACTGTTACCAGATCTCAACAGAAAAGTTTTACTAGAAGTTGGTTATAGTTTCATTTCATCCCTAAGATCTGATTTTAACGCCTCATCCAATTATTATATAAGACATAGATGGTAGAGCTCTTTGCGGCTGGATTTCTGAGGCACCATGGTCACACGTATTTCTACCTAATAATTGTAGTAAATTAAGTAAGGAAAGTAAATTTAAGTAATAATGAAACAATTAAGTGAAGAATCTTGTTGAGGATTAATTATATTCCTTGGTTAGTTTCTTGGGTGGTACTGACCACTTAACATAAGTTCAACTGCTCGCTTGCTACTTTCACATTATAAAAAAATACTGCGTAAGGTTATAATATCCTATCCTATGTCTATATTAAACAGTTTCAAAGAACCATGGCGCTTTTAAAGGTGAAGATACATTTAAACCTAAAGAGAAACATTACAAACCAATAATTTCTTGGTGTATGAGTTTTCATGCAAAAACTAATTAATTTGCGAACGTGATTAGGTACTTCCCTCGTTCCGATATTTACCCGTACCTGTCAGTAATTATAGACACGGGACCAATTATTTTATTAATTACTTTTGAAATATTCTACGATGAAACATTGTAACTCTTGAGGTTAATTATTTAAAAAGGAATTTTCTTCATTAAAATGATACGATATATTCATAGTAGCTAATATCTAAGAAACACACGTAATGCATATACTAGTATGTATTATATGTATTTCTGCTTTGTAACAGCGTTAAGCGCCGCTGTGTTCTGTTTAAGAGTATGGTAAAGGGGAACATTTTTATCCGAAGCGTTCTAACTTAGTCCTCAGGGATGCAACGCAAGTATGACATCTTATCTGGGGTCTATTACAGATGTAAATAGGCTTCAGTGACCACTATCAGATGGAGAGCATTCTCGTTTGCTCCATATCACTCACACCACACCCGTTCCTCAAAGTTCAAGATAAAAAACATAATAATAATATTTTTTCTACACTTTTAGTCTCATAAACGTTATTAGTAACTGCAATATTTTATAAATTACCTAATATTCCGTTCCGTCAACCGATTAAGGTGCCACTGCTGCCATGGGTCTTCTCTCAGATTGAGAGAGTTTGAGGCCATAGTCCACCGCGCTGGCCAAGTGCGAATTGGTAGACTTCACACACCTTTAAGAACTTTTTAAAGAACTCTCGGATGTGTAGGTTTCCTCACGATGTTTTCCTTCACCGTAAAGCAGTGATAATTAACTTCTAATACGCACATAATTTGAGAAAAATCTGTGGTGCGTGCCTGGGATTCGAACCCCGGACTCCCGATCGAGGGCCCTAGTTTCAACCATTCGGCTATCACTGCTCAACATAATATTGATTACATTCAAATGAAATGAAAAATTAAGTATTTTACTTTTTAAAGTGACTTTGAAAATCGTGAATAACATATTTCACTATGTTACAAGTGTAGATATATCTTCTATTTATTAAAGTTTGTCCAGTAAGTGAAAACTAAGTTCGTATCAAAGATGCTTGTGATCCCCCGAACTCCCGAAGGACATACCAACTTCAATTATTGATGGCGAGTTCATCCGATATAAAATATTGCGGTAAACGGCTATTTTTCACTTGCTTTAACATTAAATAAGTAGCTTCATGCTGTTTGAAGGATTTTACGTGTGATATATGGGGTTGAGGTAATGAAATTTTAAAGTATTATGCATTTTATGCATATCATTTCTACGAATGTGGAAGGTGATTGTTGATTGGTATTTTTCGAAGATAAATTGTATTATTATATCATGTGTGACATTTGTAAATGTTAAAGCAATATATTACATATTTTTAAGCAATATATCAAATATCTTAGAAGGTACGATCCTAAGGACTGAGGGCTCGATTCTAATTCGACGAAATGAAAATTCTGAAAGGTTTTACATATACAGTATTTCTGATCTAAATATATTGCTTACTTACAGACATAAATCGACAGGTACCTATGTATGATTCAGCTAAACTAATTTCGAACCAATTCCCCTCAAAATGAAAAGTGAATTTGAAGAATTAAAAAAAAAGTAACTTATTATTTTTTATCCGAAAGTATGTTACACCTTACAGTAAAATAAAAAATGGAAAACAAAAGGGTATTAAAAAATAATTGCTTTACGCTATAATAAGGAATATTGGTAAGGATATAATAACGTTAAGATAAAATAACCTTTATATATACTAACATAATTATAATCCGTAGACAGGCACATACTCCAATATGTGTGCACTAAGTAAACATGAAAGTTCGAAGTCGGCGTTTGAATGCTAAATGTTGGCAGGTGTATCCATCGATTGATCTTATTCCGGTGAAGTGCCTCTGATGTAAAGTACTTTGATGTATTTGATACATCAGAATTAATCCCTGTATATTCTCCTCCCATTAATCTTCGAGTACACCTTTTCTGCCATCAGAGATTTGCAGTTTCATTATGCATTCAATCTCGCGATATCTCGATCAATTTCTATGTTAATTTTAAACCAATTAATTAGTTTTATATGCATAAAGGTAGCCTATTAGTGCCAGACTTAGATAAAATTAAATCATGATGAATGACCCGTGTAAATTAGATATAATATAGACTTAGTTCAAATCTACTAATTAATCTAATCTAGGTATTAAAAATATACCTACGGTCCAAAATCTATCTATTTTTTTTTCTTAAATAATATTGTGATATGAGAGAACTAAATTTTTAACAGTTGATTTAACTTTGGGATTAAACAAAAAATAAATAAATGCAACACAAATTCATAATGAGTGTTAGTTGAATTAGATAAACATATATATGTATATTATTACACTAAAAATATAGCAAATTACTACGTTAATTAAAAATATGTTACACATATGTAGTAATGACTTCACGTTACTGTGTAATTAGCAGTCAGCCAGGCAGGAAGGTGTTACATAAATTGATTTCCTATCAAGAAACAGCAACTCCGATAGTTTTTAATCAATTTACGCAATCCTCGTAATATTAGGTGTAACTACAACATGCACGAATTATGTATTCAATTGAGTAATATTTTTAAAGAATATTGCACAAAAACCTTTATTTCTTAATATTTAAATTACTGAAAATTAGTTTTAGTTATTTTAATATTAAGAAATAGCGATGAATAAAGAATAGCTTCAAGGCGAAAAAAATTAAATTTACAAAAATATTATTTTAGAATTTACCTACTGGATTTAAATATTCTGAATAAAGCTACAAAATATATAAAATTTAATAGTGTATACTTTAAAATTACCACTATTTATACATAAATATTCCCTATTTTGTTCTTGCTAATATAACGATAATAAATTCAAATGATAAAAGTATAAAACAAAATAAAAGCTATAACTTGCCTAATAAATGAAGAATATAAACTTTAGTTTACTCATTAAACAAACTAATTAATATAGAAAAAAACAATTAACTATTTCATTACAGATAGATTTAGACACTGATTTGTAGACATCACGAGTTGCGTGTAGACGTATAAGATTACTCAATTTCTTTGGTAAAACAGTTTTATAACGCGTGCTTTAGAAATAAAATCATATGGGGGTAAAAAAAAAATAATAAAGACGATGTTTTCTGATAGACTAGTAAATTTTTTGCACCAATACTAAAAATGGATAAATGAAATTGAAGAGAGCACTAAAAGCAAACGTTGACTGGCCTGTGTTTGAGAAACGACGCGAGATGCCTATGCTAATTCGGAATACGCAATATTGCGCGGGCGCATGCGAATCAGAGGAGCCTTTATGAGGAACTTAATCAGTGTCTGCGGCGACATGCGTTATTGAAACGAAATTAAAACACTTAGTCGGCTCTTCGGTCCGTATACTATACACATATATGTAATACATGGGTAGTACCTACTACATAAATTATGTACTTGTGGGTTACTAAGGTTAATGTTAGCACGAGTTGAGTCTTACCAGGCGTTTTTGAAAGATTAAGTCATAACTGTTTTCAATATTTACGTACTTGTTGGGCAAAAACTTGGCAAGCTTTTTTTGAAAATTTAGTGAACGGAAATTTTGAGGGATAAAAAGTAATTGAATTTACGCTAATGTATTTTGATTTAAAAGATGTTCTACTGATATTTTGTATCAGATACCTTCGTCGAGACTTAGTTGCCTAGCAAAATGGAAAAAAAGCATACAATCAACATGGAATACACTTAATAATCACCTTACGAATTGTTGGCGTGTAGTTACAATTAAGCAAATCAAAACATATAAATACTTATGCATATTGCTCAATATTGTGACTTAGACGTTTCGAATATAATGTGGTTCAATGAATCATCTTTCCATAAGATTTTGTACATTGGCTGTCTGCAAATGAAATAGGCACTTAAGTGGCACGTAAGCGTGACTGTATGAAGTAATTCGTACTTAAGTATTTGAAGCTTAGACTAAGATTCAAATAACTACAACATAACTACATTTATTACAAGTATTCTCATAACCGCATACATTAACGCGCCTTTACAGATAATTATTAATTGCCGCTAAGGAAATAACAAGAAATCAGAATTCAATTTACATTTCAAATCGTTCGCAGTTATTAAGGTGCTAATAGATTTCCCCATTCGTATAACAATTTTATTTGCATAATGACAAACCAAAAACATTTATACCCGTAATTTAAGATCACTATTTAATAAAATGACTCTAATCATGAGCGCTCTGATTTAAATAACTTGTGAAGGCAAAGAAAAATATAGAGTCGAACCACCTAACCGTTTGTTATCGATGTTTTTTTGTGTTTGCTACAATTTTATTTGAAAGTCAATTCGATAAATGGCTCGAAAAAAGTAAAATTTTCAAAACAGCTCACTTTATTCACAATGTACTCGGACTATTGTTGAACAACGCGAAATGAACTGAACGTCTTCATCTCGTGTACGCGACAAAAAACAATATAATACACTTATTGCTGTCATATTTGATATAATGGTAACACCGCAATTGTTTTCGAGTCCATAAATAACTTTTTACAAAAGATTCGCGGTTTACTCAAAAGCTAAACGGGCTGATAAACATTTTTTTTCTTCGTCTCGGCCCGGCTTTCCTGCGGCGGTACGCTGCCTATAAATATTAATACAATCAAATGTTTTGACGTGGGCCTTTTTTAAGCTTTTATCTTGTACCTTCGCTTATTTTTTGTAAGCATCGATTTCGTTTTTATTTCGTGTTAATTTGGGCAGTGAAGTTGGTCTTTTAACAGATCGTAAAGTAGAAACGGAATCAGGAGCAGGCGTTGGCGCCAGGTGTCTGTATGGGGCATTTTGGCAAATTATTATGGGAAAACATTCAATAAAATAGGGAGAAAGTGGCGGGATACGTACTTTTATGTCCATATTTTTTATCAAACTATAAAAGAAATGTAAAAAATCTTAAATATAGTTTCCGTGCTTTGTAGCTCATTTAAAATGGCATTATATTCCATATTATGTGATGCTCTGACAACTTACTGTACTTAGTTATCATATACATTTATTTAATAACTTTTATCAATATTTAATTACTTATCTAATATAAAAAACACTATATAACGGTTATAAATATCGTTACATTATTGATTTATTATTGCTGATATTAATATCAAATATATTATATTACTATTAAGGCTGGCTAAGCGTTGAGTTTACAATACATATTTTAGTACCTTAAACAGCATAGACACATAATTAAATAAGTATAACTACATTTTAAAACCGCCAATATAAACTTAGCCTACTATAACATACCTACTTAAGTTCCTTATCTTTATGAGCAGAGATTATTTCAAATTAGCATAACGGCGATTACTCACACTATATCATTAGTTCTTAAATAAAAACATAAATCTTCACGGTGACTCTAAAGACTTTAGAACAAACACCCACTATTTTATCACGTCCATTCCAAATCCAACTGTAACACTATTAATGTAGGATTTAAAGCGCTTACGCACCGTATCACAGGTTCGGTTTCGACAAGATTTGATCAAAGTATCTAAAATGGTCACAGTTAGTGGGTTAACCACTTTAAATTGTCATCTGTCTGATTTATTTCTGTGTGTTTGCGGTCAACACATTTTTGTGCCTGTGTCCTGTATTAATTTTCTTTTTCGTAACACGGCGTTTCTTTACGAGTGTGTGGAATTTGAGTGCATCTAATATCTAGGTTATTATAGACTACGAAAGCCTAATATATATAGTATGTCGGGTTTATATCAATGCAGACTTAGTGACGGAAAGTGGCTACTAAAGTTAAGAGACATGTGGCATTCAATCTAGACAGAAATGCAGTTCTAACATTAGTTAGTTGCAGGTGCGCTGTACTAGGTTGTAACGTATTTGCGTACCACATTTTATTCCCGTAACGTCACACCACACTGCTACAAACAAAAGATAACAATGGCATTATTATTATGATAAAACGCAATTTTGAAATTTCAATTCATGGTTTACTTCTCTAGTAGTAATATTAAGCTTACTTTTTACTTATTTGACGTGAAAATTTAATCTGTAATGGCTAATTTGTTTTTAAGAATAGCCTGTACAGACGTTAACAGAAATAACTCTTTTATGTTTTGATTTTGTACATGTAAAAATATTTATTTTTAAATAGCAACCACATATTTCGAAATAACAGTTTGTTAAATTTTATTGATTTGTAAAAACGGTATTATGACACAGTTTTCCATTCGATTACTTCGATCATTGCGTTGCCACAGGCGTATTCAGAGACGGCCGTAAACTATAATCATTTGCGGACCCCATAAATAATTGCGTAGTCCGGCCCTGGTTTTTGTTGGCCGCGATGCGCCCGCGCAGGTAATATAGTCATAAATTTCCATAACCGCCACTCGATGTTATCAAACATGATTTTAATTTGATTTTGGAACCACACGTGTTGAGGTCGTTTCGTACGAGTTATGATTGTAGGTATTGGCAATAAACGCTTAGGATAGTAGCACATCGTAAATTTGTGGAACTCGCTTAAATGTATCGTAAAATATTTTAGTGGTTGTTCAACACTAATTTTATAATCCTATTCATCATGCCTTGTTATTTGATTTTTATTTAATTCTAATTCGATTATGACACAAATATATTACATAATCGAAATTTATTGTAAATAAAAACTTGATTTCAAAATTTTTACAAGAAGCATTAGACGGTTATTGACGAAAGTAAGCGTCTAAGCTGAGGTACTCAAAGAATTTAAATTTCTTAATTCAAGCTACTCATAATTAAGAGGTATTTACTTACTATAAGCAATGAAAGCCTAGTGGTTTCAAACCCGCATTTAGTCAGATTGATGGTCTAGGACATAGCACATCTCAGAGCAAACCGGGAACGCATTCAACGCAGTGAGAAAGAAAAACGTAATTACTAGATATTGATAAGAGTATAAAAACATGATATACGAATATTTAAGAAATTAAAATGTCAAATTATTTAAAAACGATATTTTTCAGGAACTTCTGAATATAAAGAACATATTATGTGTACGTACATCGATAGTGACAAATTATCTAAGATCAACAATTTCAAAAAGTTCTACATAAAGAAAATATAGTATAATGCGTACATACACTCTGCCGAAACATATTTCACTGGTCCCATTACTCCGATACAAGCCCAAAGGTGAAAGTTGAAGATCATTACTCTACACTATCAATAGCCTAATTCCCACAAGATATCAAAACGATACAAATTGTTGTCATACGTAATCAATAACGAAATGAAATCGAGTTCTAATGACACGTTGTAACAAAACCGCTCGCGCCTTTTAAATATCATGTTCTGACAGACGATAATATGTCATTCAAATGATGTATTTAGCGTGGGTATATTCCTATACCTATTCAAGTTAAGTTTAAGCATACTGGCTTTATTTTTTTAGTTATATTGGTAGATTTTCTCTGCATCTTAGGTGTTTGAGTAGGAATAAAAATAATATAAAAAATGTACACAATGAATAGATTATCTCTTTTTCTTTGGGAAATCAATTAAATAGGCTTATAGCTCTTGATACTCGGTACGAGACATAACTGAATAAATGCCATTTTTCTAAAAACTGCCTTTATCTAATAAAACAGTACAATCTCGTCACTACTTTGGTTTGTGCAGCACAAGAGCACAAAATATAAAACGTAACAGACTTTAAATGATATTGAGAATGACATTTTTTTCTAAATCATTTCCTAGAAATCTACAAGTTTCATTTCATTTACGGTATAACTCTACATATCTGTAATGGCAGAGCCTGGCGGAAGATGTAAAGTCAGACTTTCGGAAGAAAGTCTGACTTTACATCTTCTGACTTTACATCATCTACAAAGAAAAGAAAAGGAGAAGAATTTAAAGGAAGAATCACAGTGGCGTTTAGAAACTCATACACATATTTATATCCCATGTTTTACCTACCTATTTGTAGTAGGCTATGTTCATCATGATTTGAAATTATGTTAGCAAGAATATGAGAATTGTGCTTTTATTCTCGTGTCTCGTGATATGCAATATAACACGCAAACTACTAGTACATATAAAATATAAATCAAAAACAAAATAAAAAATTGAAAACCTTTTATGACCTGACCACCCTCGTGACGGAGCGGTCACCCCACCGGTCTGACTCCCAGTGGGTTCCGGGTTCGATTCCCGGCCAGATAGACATCTGAATGATGAATTTAGATTTCTGTTCTGGATCTGGGTGTTTGTGTATTCGTCTTTGTGTGTCCTTGGCACCCGCGACACAGGACTAAAACCTAGTACGGGGCTATGAGTGTAGAAAGCGTGTTATTTTATTCCTTGACAGAAGATTATGAACATACATAATTTACAGTTAGTTGCGATAAATACAAATGATAATAATAAGAATACATAAACTATATATCCAGGTTAAAGTTTTACTTCCATATAAAAGCGCGGACCTATTTTGCAACATCAACCCGTCGGTGAAGATAAATATACGCGCAGAGAAACAAAAAAATCGAAGCATGATTAAAATAATTAATTAAAATATATATATGTATACATCCGTGGTAGGTAAGCTACAAATTAAAGATATAGTGCTATATTACCACTTTAGTTTTATAATGTAACTTTAATGTATTACTTTTAATTACTTATTTATTTTAATTTAATTATATATACCTTCGCTTTGTAGACTAATATATCAATTATACGAGCAGGTATTCGTACTTCATAAATATAAATCTTATTTCTTTATAAGTAATTAACGTAATAAATTCATAATAAGTACTTAAAATGTTAACGAAAAAATATCTAATTATACAATAATTGAAACTGAAATATGCTATTATAAGTCAACAAAACATTATCTCGGCAATTACAATTCAATTAAATGTCATTTTTAGATTATTTTAAACTTAATTACTGTAATTTAACTTGTATTTGTATATAAAGTTATTTTAATTTATAAATTAAATTTGCAATAATTTGCAGTTTTGATAAACTCAAGAAAATAAGGTATAAATGGTTAGATAAAAATGCAATAGTAGTTACAAATTTACTAAAAAAAAATGTATGCAAAAACTAAAATATTACATTAAGTGTTCCAAAAAAATGTATGGAGAAGCCAAAAAAATATGCGGAAGTTCTTTTAAATTTAATCATATTGCTTGCCCCTATAGGTATATAATAATTGCAATGTATACAAGTGTAGGTATCTTGGCTCACCGATACATGAGGCGACCATCTTAGTCCTCGACAACAACGCATCTGTGATCGATTTCATAGGAAAATGAAGCATTTGTGTAACATCTAATTCAATCAGCTTAGCTTACGGACTTACGGGCCCCTAAAATTTAAGAACTGACCGGTCGGTTACGAAAGCACGATTTACAACCCACAGGTCGCATTATCTAGTATCAAGCTATAATCCATTTATCACCGCTTTTGTTTACGATCCTCGCGTATCATCGACTATTAATTATAATGCGTTCTTCACTTCGAACTTTGACGTTCTCGCTGTGTGACAGACTAGAGATAAGAATGTTAATGTTGCTCGATACCGGACTAAACCGTTGTAATGTATCGGTAGAGCAAACTCTAGCTTACTCGGTTGCAATAAGAATCAATGCAGCTGTTTTTCCGAACACGAAATCTACAGTCGATTTTGTGTTGTATTGAAATGAGGTAGAGTTCGATATCGAATGTAGAGTTAGAAGCATTCAAACACCTTCAGACCGAAGCGGAGTTGAGAATTTTGATGGATGTGGTTATAATTGTTTCTGTATCGATTATGTCATTGATAAATATTTCTACTATTGCTCATTTTATTAATGACGTGGAAACGGAAGAGCGGCCAGAGACAGCGTAACGTCACAATTAATATTGGAGCTGTCAAAACATCTGTCGACGGCCGCGACTTAAACTTTACGTTTTGATGTAGGTAATTAAATTTATTAAATGTAATTTAGAAAAGGGACGGTTACCCTTTTCAGTTATTTTCTACGATTTTAAAAGTTGAACTTTGCAAGGGTGAATTATTTTTGAAAGTAGCATTTTTTAAGTTTTTGAGTTTGTTTGTATATTAAAATCATGAGTTTCTAAAAGAAAAAGTTCTTGTAAACTATTTAGATTTATCTTACAAAGCGGTGTTCCTGATACACGTTACGGACGGTCAAATAAATTGATATATTTTAAATTTATTATGAATTGATCTGTATATATATTTTTTGTAATTTCCCATATAAAATACTCGTATATTGTGTCAAATAAAAAGGCTACAAGCAAATCCAGATTATTCTATATATAAACTGTATATTACACCGAAAAGCACGATCTCTATAAATCCTACAAAATGCGACTCCTTGCAAAATCAATAATAGCCCCTAGTTCAATTTCTCTAAAATTAACGGCACCGTATAAACCAGCGAAGCAACGAACCGAACTGGAATTTAAATAGTCTGAAGAGTGAAGACGACTTCGCAACCACGATTCTATTCTCGGTTCACAAGGGTTTAACTGGAATACCGGACTACGGAAATTAAAACTTGGGATAACGTAACAGAGTTCAAAATTTGAAGTATAGTTCAAGTTTTCAATGAATGGAAAATTATTAATTGGAAAAGTTATATAGTTTTTAAACTGGACAGACAAAATAACGGAAGTAAATATTGTTTTTTTTTTTTTTATGAAATGGTGTTAGGGTTAGTGGCCACTGTTTCTGAACAACAATAATCAACGTTCCACAGTTTAGAGTATACTAGAGTTCTAGAGACGAGCACAGGTGTTGCCTTCCTTGACGTCCAAGTCGAAATGCCTTGTAATTATGCTTCTTGTGCCATTAAAACCAAAACATAGCAGCAGTTAACACTGTTATATTAAGCTGTTCGTACCTACCTCAGTAAACTCGTACCTGCCTACTTGCATAAAATTATAATTAAAGTCTCTTTGTATAAATCTACAGAATAAGTACCTATATCGTACTCGGAATGTCGTAATGTATTTGTATATATTTTATTCTGATTCATAAGTAGAAACAGTAATGTAATCGTAGAAACGGTAATTTTCGTAATTTCACGTAATATCACTAATACATATTTACAAATCTACTATTTGGTAGAACCAATGTAGTTCGTACCACACCAATTTCTAGCGTGAAGCAGTTTTTACGTTTCGATGATAGAGTGTGGTTGCTGGAGTACATGTATATGAGGCGATCACCTTAATCCTTGAGAGTAGCAACGCATCTGTGATCGACTTCAGATAGGACACATGTTTTAAATGAAGTTTACAGATGTCTAAGGACGGCAGTTACCACTTAACATAAGGTGGACTGCATGCTCGTTTGCTACTTTAATCTGATAAATAAAT
>DWLI01001087.1:0-16988 GCA_018249915.1 Cecropterus dorantes dorantes | reverse complement strand
CACGCAGAGGGAGTCTATGTCCCTCCGTAGACTCAATGGTTCAAACCGGATGGTGATCTTTGGGTCGTTGACGATTCAAGTGGGTTCAGCTGGTATGTGAGGCCACACCTGTGCTTTATAGAGCATAGCGAGTTGCGTTCAATAAAGTACTGCCTGGCTCTGCTGAGAACGCCCAGTTTTTTGGCCATGCCATCTTGGCTTTCCCTTCCAAATGACTCCAGTATTGCACATCACACGAAATGTCAACGCCCAGGATCCCCACGCTTTTATCAATGATGAGTGGAATTCCCAGGAACTATAGCGCCATGACAAATGGGGCTTTTTGAGCGGTAATCATGCAGACTATAGTTGGCCGGGTCACTTTTGTCACCTTTTATTCAAAATTTATTCTTTTACTACCAACATTGTCTATTAATGTAATAATAAATAGATTTATGTATACATGGTTTAACATAATATTTACCACAAAGAATACTTACTTTCTTTAGCTTTTAATTTTATAATCAGAGAAAAGTGGTAATACTTTTTGTATGTTGAAAGAATACTTAGATACAATACAATTATTTTAGTCCTCAAGAATAGTATATGAAATTGTTTTTAGATTGATCTATATAGAGTTGGTTACAAATGTCAATGAGCAGCGGTGACCATTTACCATCAGGTGAACTGAACAGGTTCCTTGCTTCTTCAATAAAAATAATCATACTAACTATAACGACTATAACTATTACCTGTAACTTTGCATCAGTTTGAAGCTTGATCCCCTTCTTTAGTAATTGATGAGCATAATTCTGAACTAGCGGGGTCAAAGCAGCCAAGTGCTGTGCATTTACAGCAGTTGGTGGTCCATGGGTACGTCTTCCTGCTCTCAAACTATGCAGTACTCCTAAGTGCAACTTTATATAAAGCTCTGATTCTGTCAAAAATTTTGTAGGAACAGTCTTCACTATAGAATGCTTCTCATCTTCAAGTTTGATCTTTTTTGGAGGAACTTCCACCATATCTACATCTGAAAAAAGAGGAAAATAATACATAACCAAATCTTTACTCAGTCTAAATTATAATAGTCTCAATGAGGTAGGGCTTGAGAACTACCCCTGTTGAATATGGTAAAATCGAACTCAACTGTAGTTCGACTCCAAAGGAATCATCTATTTCTACCTAATAACTGCAGAATAATAAGTACAGAATGGTGCACTAGGGCTAACCCCAGTTAAGACTGACCACTTACCAAGGAAAATAATTGTTTATACACAAAAAAACAATCTTACCCTCAGTTAAGTACAATGGTGCTAGAGCACACCAATGAATTAGGCCAGCGAGAGGAGTCACAGCAGCCATAGGTATGGACCCACTAGGCAATGCAGCCACATTCAACTGTGCTGACATACAAAGTGTGGGGTTTGTAAAAACCTGAAACAAATTTGGAAATACTTTATATAGCAGAAAATTTACAAAAAAAATATGTATACTCAACTTGTCTAAATTTTTATACATTTTTTTTAATCTTATGGTACGAAACAAATACAGAATAATGTTTAGTATGTAAATGTACAAGATATACACATAAAATTAAAATTTTAAACAAATATGAAAACATAATAGTAGCAATGTTCAGATTTATAATTTTTTTTTTGATAAACAATTCATTATATTCTTTATTTTTTATTATATAGAATATAATCTATGGAAGGCTTCTGCATTCTCCAGTAAAATCTATATTCTACTTACCCAAGAAGTGATCACTTCTAATAAATTCCTAGGTGGCATTTTTCTAGCCCCTTGGCCATCTCGCATATACAATTCTGTGATTGCAGTGATAAAGTTTGAGACAAATGGAGGTGCCACATTGGCTAATGACTTGAGGGCAATCTGATTAGCGGTGTTGAGGTAAAAGTGATCACGTATGACATTCTCAACCAGCTGCAAAGATTGTTGTGAGGAGCAACCCATTTGTTGCAGCCATACTCCAACTGCCAGAAGGACCTACAATAAATGTTCATGTATTATTTATGCGTTTCTATTTTTTTTTCCGTATAGTGTTTTGTAAGTACTGTGGCTATAAGAAATTTTATTACCGAACGTCTATAATATTGTTATAACTATGCTTATAAGAAATAATTAACAACAACTTGATGAATTAAACACTTTGTCCTCATACATACATACATCACACATATGAAAAGATTATTAACTTTCCATCAATTATATCTTATTGGAAATATTGGAATTTTCCCGTTAAGCAAAAAGCAAACAATTAGCAAAGTCAATCATTATAAGTATAGTGTTTCAAGATTTAGTAATTTCACTTGTGTAACTTACAGGAGTACTAGATGCTGAGACAGCCATACTGGCAAGTATAGTGAGGATTTTAATCTTCCTCGGACTCTCCATGCCACCGAAAAGAAACAAGAAAATTGTATTCTTGGTAGTTTCATTGGTACAAGAGGATATGTAGTCACAAATTATATCTATGAGCTGTAGTTCCTGTAGAGGGTTCAGGCCGGTGTTACGCCGGTTGCCGCGCCGGTCCGTCTCACAGAATACGAACTCTGATATGATGTCCATCGCTACATCAAGCTGTTTATTTGTTGGCGCCGTCCGACCGAGGAGCAATTGCTCTAAAATTATTTTATAATAATAATTTACATATTAAAAACAAATATTTATATATGCGGTATATATATAACAAATGCAGCTAACATACGTACATACATACATATAATAAAGACAACTACCATAAATATATCAAATTCAAAATCAGTTTGGTTTGTTTTTCAAACTATTCGACCTAACCTAATATCGACGTAAATAAAAATCATTATACCTATTTTCAATAGTGCTTCCTTAGCACACAGAGGAAATTCAAATTTCCGTAATGTATGTTTTATATCCGATACCGACATTTTAAATGTATTTTGATTATATTGTGAATTCAGGAATTACAACAACAAATAGCTGTTTCTAATATGACACTGACAGATAATGACATTTTATGTTGGCATTCGTAACATTTTGACAGTAACCTTTAGTTTCCACAGCAGGCACAGATTTTGAAATATTGAAGCCTTTATATATATAAACTTGAAAACGTGATAATAACTTCCGTTCGAGGCAGCAACATTAATACTTTTTTGTTCTCAATGCTATCAAAAATTTATATTAATTATAGAGGTAAGTATAAAAGAAACAAGCAGATATGTATTATAACGTACTTTATTTTGTGTATATGTGTAGGTTTTTTTAAGATTACTGCCAAATGGCGTAATTATGAGTCTTGACATTTTCTTCACTACGTATAAAATATTACATGAAAGTTTTTGAATAGAAATTCAACTAAGCAGACACTTGCATATTTACAAGTAGTTAAGCAGCCTAACCAAATATCCATATTCATGTTGGAAAAATTCTATTTTACGACATATAGTTTGAGATACCACACTTATGTAAATAAAACTATTCTTATTATATAATTACTGAGATGTAATCATACATCATACATTTTCACTCACATTGTCAGTTACACTCACAGAGGTTTATTCTTTACGTACTTATACACGCACGGCTTAACAACTTTATACTAGTTAGGTTTTTTAAATGAGTTTGGATTGTTATTCTGGTTGTTTTGGTTGGATAGGAAGGCCAGGTGACCCTTGGGACACTTGTTGGCGTAGTGTCCCTTATTCCCACACTTGAAGCATGTGACTTCCTCAAGGGGTTTGTGTATCATCCGGTGGAGACGCTGGGCATTCATCTCATCTGACTCACTTGCAGGCTTCACATAGCCTAGTGCTCGGTATCTGGCCTCTTCCTGTCTTTGTGCTGCTTCTCTTTGCTGTAAATTCAACATGATTATTAATTAGGCAATGATCATACAATATGTATCCTTTGTTATCACACAGAATTATATACTCTGAATGAAATTTAATTGTTTATGCAAACAATATAATTCCATTTACATTCAATTCTTTAATATTACATATAGATAGAAAGTTACCTCAGGCGGGATCTTGTTACATGTTGAAGCTTTGTGGCCAATTTCTGAACAATAATGGCACACTGGCAATCGCTTAGCATCCTTTGTCTGTTCTGGTGGAGCTGGCAACTCAAACCGTGGATGCATGTATTTGCAAGAAGAACCGTCTGGACAGAAGCCAGCGAGATAGTTCATGCATAGGACACGCCGCACGTGTCTGTGGCGACAGTGGGGACCGTGTCTGCAGAATCCTCTGTCATACCTGCAATTATTGACAATTGAATATTTCAGTTTATCCTTTAAATTAAATTTAATATTTTTGGTTTGATGCAATGCAAAGAGAGACATAAATTGTGTATTATGAATTATTCTTAATCTTTTAATCTATCTCTTTCCAGTTTCTTGCAACACATGAAACATTCATTTAAAAAAAAAAAAAACATAACATGTAGAATGTAGAGCAAGGCTGTCCATCCCCAGGCCAGCAGGCAAGGATGTTGCCAGCCAACGCATCTAAATTGGCCCGCCAAGGGTAGGTCGCTGGTAATCACCAATAGCATGAGTGGCTGATTCCAGCCCATCCAAGATCATATGGCCGGCAGACAATCTTGGATGCAAAATTGTGCCCACTTCCATTAACAGTTAGACAGCCTTTATCTAGAGTATATTTATTTCATACAGGACTTTCAGATTTGAAAGCAAATATTTATATACCATAGGTGTGTTTTGGGTTGGTAGGTGTGTTTATAGTATCTACAATACATATTATAAAAAAAATGTTACATTTTTTTTACAATATGTATCTGACATGAACGTAACAAAAATGATACATTTTTTTAAGTTCATGTCAGATACAACAAACAAAAATACCATGTGTGTAATTGACACATGGTAGAAGTGAAAAACAACAATACAAACTATTCATCCTAAATTTCACATCTTACTCACCATGGGCAATCTTTGATCTTGCTTTCTGGGTCAATGTGTAGAAAGGGACACTCTTTGTTGTGACAAGCGTTAAACCTTGCATAGAAGTAGCATTCAGGCATCTTGGACATGTCATACTCATGGAGGAACTCGCACTGGTCTCCCTTCTTACACAGCCCTCTGAGCCAATGCTTGCACACAACTGTCCTGTCACCTCTGACATGTCTATAGGGACACTGTGGCCCATTATTGCAACCTCCGGGCTGGCTGAAAAACTCACATACTGCCGCAGTCGATTCTGAAATTTAAGGGCTGTATTAAAGACCTGTTTTTACCCAATTAGTTCAAAGGAAGGGTGATGTTTTCCAATAGTGCATATGTCTAATTCTTCGGCATACTATAGATACAGCTATCTGATTTGTCTGAATTGTTAAAGTAACACAGAGTTTATAATATTTAAATGTGGCAGCTGTAAATAGATAAAGGTACAACCCTTTTAAATTGACTATTAAAAGGTACTACAGAGACATAACAGATTAAAATAATTACTGAAAAAAAGTACCAAAATTATGTTTGTACCACGTCCAACACATGTCAGTATGATCTTTCTATTTTAGAATACTTAACTATTGTAGCATTTCTTTATAACTATCACCAACTTTCAATAGCTTTTTTAAATGCTGTAATTAATAAATATCCTGGTAAACAATATATTGTCACATAAGTTTGATAGGGAATTAAAAGACAAATCTTTTTGTCAATAAGAATTAACAATTTGAGACAATCACAGCAAGTTATTTGAGGAAAAAGAACACAGCATATATTAACTTAGCCAAATATGCCGTGAAAACTGTGCGTGTTGTTTCATACTTAAGGTAAATAACAAAATGAAATAGTTTTTTTGCCCTGCTGAATATTTCGTAATTTTAAGATCCGCAGTGTTAGAACTTAAATGACGACAAGTTGCACATGATTTTGATAAGTGGACACTGCTACCCATCTATAATAATTCCCAAATTAAACAAGTTTTGCTCCTCAAGTTTAAGTTGACCTAAATCCTATTAATAATTATTTATTCCCTAGTATAGAGAGAATACTGGATGGCTTAGTTGTGTACGCGCATAATAAGAGTAAAGTTTAAATAAAAATACCGAGAAATAGAAGATGAATTAATGAAGACTAATCACAGTACAGAATTTCGCAATTGTCTTTCAAATGTAATATATATGTTTACTTATAATTTATTATAATAATGTTAAATATGTAAGCTTACTGTCCATCCCGGGAAACGGCAGAGGAAGCGCTCCATATTGTTGTTCGAGCGCGTAATCAATATCGAACTTAATGTGATCCACATTAGCGACGATAACTTCCATATTGGTATAATAAACTGTTCAATAAATTAAATAGGCTTTAACTACAACTAATACTACTGATAGTAACTTAAAACACCATAAATCCAACAATATCATAAGATTCAATGATCTGACACTTGACAACGCATGAAAGATATAAACGTCAATGTCAAATCTCTGTGGATTTGCCATGCTACAAACTTTATAAGCGCGCAACAAATTATCGAAAAGAAGTACTATTTAAGAAAATGTTTTATTATAGTAACGATAAACATTTTATTTTATTATTCTATTTGATATATTTGATTATATAGTATGTGGCGTTATATTACAAAAAATATCACAATGAATTCATTCTGCCTTTGACCATAACCAATTAAATCATTATCAATAAAGTTGAAAATATGATTTATATTTTGCATAATATTAATTAAACTCGAATGTTTCTTGAGCTCTCGAATCTTCAAATCAACTCAAATCGATTGACTAAAATTACATTTTGCTTTATTATATAATAGCGTGATTGTAGAAACATTTTGCTTTTAAAACACAATTTAAATTTGTGTTTAATTACATTAATTCTGCTTTCAAGAAGACGCTATGAGGTACATAATTTCGGTAGCAATCCTTTTTATATCCTACAACTAGAGATAAAGTATAATTTACGGATTAGTGACCAAGTGGTGGTTTTAAATCTTTCTAAAATTAGAACCACTACAACATTAACATATTTTGTACAACAATAACATTAATATATGTCGATATCGATGTAAGTTGATAAAGTTCGGCTGAAATGCAAGAATCCTAGGCCGTAAAAACAGTTTCAAAATTTAAAAACAATCATTTTCGTTGATTTCGTTCGCGCGTGTGGTAATCGCTGTTGTGATAATATTAATTGTAATTTTCGAATTATTGCATAAAAAAACCTAATATCTTGATGCTAAATATTGAACTTTAGTTCAATATTACTTGATTTGGATAGCTACGCATTAACCAAGGAACATATTTCCTCAGTGACGCGAGTAATCGCTGAGAGGTGCGCACTATTTGATTATACGAGCATTTAAGTTTTAACATGGTAAGTAAACATAATTTTCTCTTGATTTAGCACTACAGTACTAGCAAAAAAAATCACAAATTGTTTTGATTATAATATGAATAAGTCTCGAAAGTTCAATAAATGTGTTTCTCTTATAACATGTGTACATTTTAGGTTATGTTGACAACGCGGTGTACCACACCGGTTTCAAATACTACTATTATATTATCGTTAATGATTATTAAAACAGTGTTATCTAGTAAAAATAACGTAATATTTATTCACACGAATAGCTCTTGGTTGATACATGAATACTCCAACTTTACTACTATACTGATACTTTTATATGAATTAACCCGGACATGCTGCTTTGATCCAATTATATTTCATAATATATATAGGTTTTCAGGAAAATTTTGTCGAATTCTCTTTGTAATGTTATTTCTGTAAATTATTTTGTTGATTAAAATTGACAAGTACTTACTCGGCAATACGCCTTGATTCGTGCCTTATACACGCAATTATAACATAGGTACCGTTTATTTACAGAGTGAAGAAGCAGCCGTTAACCCTAAAGCATACCCTTTAGCGGATGCTTCCCTTACAGCTAAAATCTTGAACTTGGTGCAACAGGCTGCCAATTACAAACAGCTGCGAAAAGGCGCCAATGAAGCCACTAAGACCCTGAACAGAGGCCTGTCAGAGTTCATCATCATGGCTGCTGATGCAGAGCCCCTAGAGATTGTTCTACACATTCCAATCCTCTGTGAGGATAAAAATGTGCCATATGTATTTGTCAGGTCTAAGCAAGCACTGGGACGTGCCTGTGGAGTCTCCAGACCTATTGTGGCTTGCTCCATTACCATCAACGAGGGCTCGCAACTCAAGCCCCAGATACAAAGCATTCAGCAAGAGATAGAAAGACTCTTAGTTTAAGTGTTGTGTGTGAATGTTCAAACATATTTTTATAATATAAGTATCAAAACAAATTTTGGTTTTATTTATGCTTATTTAATACCTATGATTATTTATTTACATTAATTCATCTCTTCATAAAAAAATATAATTTGGCCCCATTATTATTTACATGTATCACTTATTATATTTAAAATTTAATCACTATTCAAAGAATTTTTTTACTCTTAAATTCCAGTTGTCTTCCCATCTTGATTTCTGAAACTTCTCTAGTTCTTGTTTCATCTTTTCTGCTGTTCTATTCTGTGCCTCATTCTTGGGGAAGTCTTCAAACCAAGCAACAATCTGTTTTGCGAGCTGATCACTACTTTTGAATGTGTAACCGTTTACTTCATCTTGTACCAGTTCATCAATGCTGTAAATAAAAATAATTTCATGTAACTTATTACTGTTTGCCAGTGTTTATTATGGCGACATGCTATCTAATATGAATATAGAACTGTTAGAGATTAAAAAAATATAAGGTTGTAAATTTTTTTATAGATTGTGTTAAAGACTTATATCAAACTTAAGCACTGTAAATAATCAAAATTTAAATTTACAATAATAATTAAAATTAAAAATAAATGAATGATTATTCTCAAGTATACTGATTGATCTTTAGTATACTGTTTTTCTATACATCTATATTTTTTAGGTATACCAAAATTACGTACACCAAATTCATATATAATATGGGCTTACCATTTA
The DNA here is from genome assembly GCA_018249915.1 of Cecropterus dorantes dorantes. Lineage (NCBI taxonomy): Eukaryota > Metazoa > Arthropoda > Insecta > Lepidoptera > Hesperiidae > Cecropterus > Cecropterus dorantes. The sequence goes on along the minus strand of DWLI01001087.1, from coordinate 8,026 downwards.
TAATAACATGCACAAACCGGCAGGCCAGCTCCAAACATATCCACTACTTTCATGGGCAGATCTAGACCAGATGAACTCGTATGCAGACACACTCCAAGGTCCGCGCTGGCCACCATGGTCGGATAGTCGCTAGCCATTAGCCATGGAGTGACTACTTTTATGTGTTGCCACTTCCTTGCTGTTATTAGACTTATGTAGTGTTCTTTCATAGGTCCTTTGCCAGTAATTACACAGATAAGTTTTGGTAGTTTCTTTGTTATATCATAAGTAACTTCATAGGCTGAAATATGAAATTTGGTGCAATTAGTTTGGGGAACTGAGCATAGGCAGTAATAAAAATTTCTAAAATATTAAAACTTTCTGTCTGTCTGAAATCACAACAAACTAAGACTATTGAATTTAATTAAACGGAAGATATAACATACTTCTTATCTTGAGATACTATTAAGTGTTTATTACAGTAATACAATGTGATACAAGAAAAAAAATGACAATTTAAAGATATATGTTACATTTTTTAAAAAGCAAGTGAAACCACAAGGCACAGTCAGACATACATACACATAATATGTAACACTAACCATATCATTTATGTTATTACAAGTACTTACTTTGTAATGCCTCCATTAAAATACTGAAGTCTTCATCAGGTGTCCAGCTGGTGCTGCTAAACAGCAGTCCAGGTCGCTCATCCCTCAATTTGACCTCATTGCCATGAACTTCTGTAAAAATTGTCTTAATGCTATCTCCTGGAGGCTCATTTAGCAATTGGCGACCTGTGAGTCTAAACTCAGGGTATTGGAGGCCTAGTTTCGCAAACCAATCATGTTTTTCTTGCAAAGTAATAGGGTGGAATATTTTTGGTGCTCGATCATATAAAACTGTGGCACTGAAAAGGTCATAATACATGAAGCAAAGGCATGTCTTAATGTGCAGAACACTTACAGGACATTCAGACTTGTACATCTGTAATCAATTCCATACATACAGTAAAAGTAAAAGCACTGTGTGTCTGTACATCATATACAGTAGAACCTCAATCACTCATGGGCAGTAGAAACCACTTACATACATGTAGACATCATGCTCTTTAGCTACTTCAGTAATACAAAAATGTCTGATAATTAGTATATATATTTTTCTATAATATTTTCAATTTATGTCTGCTTGTGTATGAAATACTTTGTCCATGTATATTATGTGTAATATTTGATTCAGTTAAATCCATTTACTCCATCAAAAGTTATAACAATTCAAATATTTTGTGGAGCATATTTAGTTCCATATGATTAGAATGTCTATATGGAATCACCTTCATGAAACAAATGACAGACTGTATTGTCTTCAACATTTTGAGTCCTAACTGTCGACGGGCATTACTGCACAATTTACAATATATGATAATTATCAATACGAAAAATTGGTAATATTAATCCATTATAAAATATGATTAAATGTGTTGAGAATTTATTATTGAATATTGACTAACTTACACCACATTCCAATTTTGAATCAAGTCCTCTTTCATGGCACATGTTACGCACAAGTTATTATCTGACGACTGTGCGAAATACTTCTCGATCCACGTCGTCACTTTCAGCAAGGGATGCCCATCAGACAGTGTTAAAGCCATTATAGAATACGCATAATTGTGAAAGTCGATTATAAATTTGGTTTTCGTAACTAGGCAATAAAAACGACAGACTGGCAGGGTAGGAATCGCCGGTGGATTTTGACAGAGAAGATAATTGCATTTCCCGCTCAAAAACAACGTTAAAAGCAAGCTTACAGCCTGCCACAGGGCTTTAGCAAAGTATTGAATTAATTTGGGTCCTCTTTCAAATTTTAAAGGATGCAACTTGTGTATCTTGATGTTAGGGTTATCCATTACTTGTGTAAGGGGTACGGTGTCCATGTAGCTTACTATATCGACTTTAAATCCAATATTTGCTAACGATAATGCATGATACTGCATACGTGGACTTCTACCGATATCTCCCAATACTACTACTTTCACAGATTTTCTTGGAATTTCTGCCATTCTTCTTATCATACAATTCTTCCTTATAATTATATAAAAGTTACATTATATCCTAAGCACAAATTTGTATGAAAATCATGTCCGTCTATATCTAACCGGCCCGCTGAAATTCACAAAACACAATTATCAAGTGACAAATGTCTTTGCTTTCTGTCTATTATGTCTATGGAATACATATGATGTATATACAGATCTGCATATTTTTGCTTTTCATACCTGTGGTGCAGAGTGGTGCCACTTATAGATACTTCCAGAACTGACAGTGCAGTACAGTACACCATGCTATTTAAATAGCCGATCTAGTCAATTTGTTCATAAAATTGCATATTTTAGATGGGTATCCATTCGTTGTTCTTATTTAAAACATATATATATTATTTTTGATAGTGTAACACGCGGATAAAAATATTTGAGTGGCTAAAAGGCAAGAAACCAAGGCTTTAAAATAAAAACCTCTGTCTACGACTAATCATCTAATGTCAAAGATCAGCTGTTTGTTGTTGTTATTTTTGGGAATAAAATTTCGTGTTCTATCATTAAAACTGGAGTATGAACTCATTTTGCTGCTACTAATTACATTCAGTCATGTCCAAAGTGTTGATAATCAGGCACCTACCGCAATCTCTATCGTTCCAAGATAAACAACAGTTATTAAAACATTTTGGAGCCGAAAAAGTGTGGGAAACAGCCGCTAAGCGTAACTATGTATTTGCTTCTTTCAGTAGTATTGAAAAAGCGAAATCATCTTTATTACGGCTTCATCAGCTCGAGATCGCTAAGCGGCGGTTGGTAGTGGAATATTCCTTTGATAAAGAGTTAATTACTGACAATAAAGACGACTCGGAAGAAACTTCAAAGGCCACAAATCATGTTAAAGAATTCCTAAGAGTACTAAATGCGTGGAATCCCTCTCTAAATTTCTATCAACCACCACCTGTACATTTAAAATACAAATATCCTGAACTCACAACAACCATAGCCATGAACATCATTCGTGCTTTATTTACAATAAAACCATTCTATGTTCAAACTTTACACTTAATGAATAAAATGTGTTTAGACATACCATTTTGTGAAAATGAGGAAAGTGTAAAGTTTTTCAAGGAAACCTTCAGAGAAATATTTGCTGATGAAATTGCCGTAGCAACTGAACCAAGTTATCCAGAGTCTGAAATATCGAGTGAGGAGGGTGATCAACCCAAACAACATGCTCCTTCAGTTACTAAAAGAAAGCACACTCTGCCTAAGACACGGAAACGCCCAGCTGCCGTGTTATCCACTGCAACATTACCAAAGGCAAAGAAATCTAACATAGATCAAAGGGAGGTATTCGAAAATCTGACTCCTGTTGCAGAAGTTAAAAAAATATCTGTCAATGTACCACAAGATGCTTTGCAGAAGCAAACAGAGGAACCTGAGGTTGTTGGTGAACTTGGAAAGTTTGAGAAGGAAGCCCCACCTGTTGAAGAAGAGAAAGCACCCGAACCAGAGCAACCCACAATAACTAAAAAGGAATTATTAAAGAATAGAATATCCTATAGTGACATGAAAATATTGCCAGTTTTCAAAAATTATCACCCCGGACAGCCTTCTATGAGACTGTACATTAAAAATCTAGCAAAAACAGTCACAGAACAAGACGTTAAAAGTATATACAAGAGGTACGTCAAACACCTCCCAGAAGATGAAGAGATTGGTTTTGATGTGAGAGTCATGCAAGAGGGTAGGATGAAGGGCCAGGCATTTGTGACCTTTCCATCCGTGAGTTTGGCCGAAACAGCATTGCATGAAACTAATGGGTACATGTTGAAAGAAAGACCCATGGTTGTTCAGTTTGCTAGAGCTGCTAATAAAAAATCTATTGAATAATTTTTGTAGTTTGCTTTATTCAAACTGGAATATGAATACTTTAATTTTCTTGTAGATTGTATATTTTCGACTAACACAATTAACTTATTGATAGATATTTATGGCAATTCTATTTTATTAATATAAAATAAGTAGAAGTAATAATGAAACCTTAGCTTAATCTGTCTGAATTTAGATTTTAAGTAAATAAAAAATCTATGAGTCTTTAGAAAGAATTCATCTACATACATAACCTTTTTTTATAAGAAAGTAGGAGGAAAATAGTTGTATTTTATCTAAAATAAAAAAAATATATTGTCAAAGAAATTATATTTTCATTAACTCAATAACATATGACGAGGATTCAACATTTTGTTCAATATTTTTACCCGACAGGATCTTATTTAGCAAGGGTAAAGTGCTGTCAACAACAGAAAGTTGATTGATAAGATTCACAACAACACTTTGCAGTTTGTCCAGTGCATATGTCACTTTTTGATCTTTTGTCATCAAATATTGTTGATAAAATGAATCAAGGAGTAATGTGGCCCAATCAAATAGCTTACTTTCATAGTCCATTTCCAACTTTTTATCTGGATCGACAAGCAGGTATGATATATAACACATGAGGAACAAGGCATCATCTAATGCCAACCCATTCCTTAAATATGGTATAAGCATCGCATCACTGAATGGAATTTCAAAAATATAATTCAGTAGCTCAAATTTTGCTTTGTGCACTATTGTGTCTTTCTTTGATTCATAGACACAAGAACAGAGTTTCGCAAATTCTTCTTCATTTGTAACATCTATTGTGTTTGGATTTACCAGCTTAATGGTGAAATTGAGCAACATAACTAGAACTGATTCTGGTACGTCTTGAAATTCTTTAATAGTTCTATAGACTGGTCTGAAGTCATCTTTTTCCAGTAGCGGTGGTATTATTTGCGAACATATATTTCTTTCTGTGAGGCCAACCTTGAGAAGATCTTTTATATCCTCTTTCACCTCATATAGAGGCTCTGTGGGTGTGCCCCAGTCAGCTATTTCGGTGCACTCATCTTGAATAATCTCATGGGATCCTAAAATGCTTGCTAAGTTCCTTTCTGTTTCTAGCACATACGGTAGCATCCCGATATGATTGGATGCCTCCAGTATTATTCTATCATTGAAGCAGTATAATCTTGCATCCTCAGAATACATCTTCATGGGATATCTGCAAGACCCTACGCCAAGTACCACATTGTATGCAACAATAATTGCCCCATCTTGATCAATGTTGCTACCGAAGAGTATCAAATGATCATGCCCCATCCAAGCTAAGGAGACACTGGTACCAGTAAAGATCCAGGGTACCACGCCGATTGTTTTCCAATTCTTTTGATTTAAATCATACATTGTCATTTTAGAATCACTCCCTGAAAAATAAATTTGTAATAAATATAGTACCTAGTGTCTGATTTTTTGGCATCTAAGGAACAGCAAAGTATTTACTCCGTTTTCATGTTATAACAAGCCAAATATATTTTAATATTATAACTTCAAAAGTAAAATAGTTACTATTCACATTTTATAGCACAAATTTTCCATTTTAATTGGTTTAACACGTTCAGTGCCAATCACGCGATATCGCGTGACCTGTCCCGCCAGCTAGTGGCCGTCCACGTGATATCGCGTGATTGTACCAAATAGATTTGTATAAGCAGCGGAATAGCGGCCATAACGCAACGGTTTGTGGAACTTATTTCGGCCTGTAGGGAATGGACTTACGTTTGAATTGGTGGGCGTGACCTACGAGTAAGACATGTTTTTGCTACACGGTCACCGGCCGACCGCAGTCGACCAGCGGGCCGGTGTTTGAGTGGTAGTGTGCTTAACTTTTACTGTCGTTTTTTTTGCGATTTTTCGTTGTTGTTTGCTGCATTTGCGTACGATTTTAATTTTAATAATGAATGACAAACCAGGACCCTCAAAAAGGACCGTTACTATGCAAAATCGCGCAAGAAAAAGACTGAGAAGTAATGAAAAAGAAGTTTTTTTACTAGATTCAGACGAGGATATTTATACAGAGAGCGATGTGGATGACATTGACTTAATTTCTAGTGACAATAGTTCAGAATTGGAAGACGAGGAAATTCTGGAATTGGAGGTAGGACGATCTAATGAAGTTTCAAGTAAACAACAGTTGTCTGCTACTGTGTCTGCGCAGCTACTTGCACAATCTAATGCACCTGTTGCACAAAGCCTACATGACCATCCATCGCAAGCTGCATCTACAATGGAATGGAGTACTACCGAGAGTAGTTCAATGAGAAAAGAGATACCATTTACAAGGACAAATAGGCTACTGATATCACCACCGGATACTCCTAGAGGGTACTTTGATTTATTTCTTAGCGACGACTACCTGCAAAAAATCGTCGATTGTGCCAATAAATACGTAGAAACCTGGAAAAGTACCACTAATGAGGCCAAAGCCCGAATTTCTAACTGGAAACCACTAACCATCGAAGAATTAAAAACTTTCATTGGCTTGCTGTATCACACAGGTATATCACTTTGAACTAATAGTGTCGGTAGTACATTTTTTTATACTAATATTATTCACTTTTACATTCACAGGTACGACAAAAATGAACCGTTTGGCTGATCACTGGAAAGTTCATCGATTATATAAATCTGTTTTCGCTCAATATATGTCCAGAAATAGATTCCAGCTTATTTTAAGATGCCTACATTTTGTTGAGCAAGAAAACGATAATGACCTCATGGGTAAATGCAAGATGATAATTGAAAACTTCAACAACACTATGGACTCTATTTACTATCCCAACAAAAACTTGTTGTTGGATGAGTCAATGATTTTGCGGCATCAATACATAAAGGGTAAAAGGCACAAATATGGGATAAAACTTTACGTCCTTGCCGAACCCAATGGAACTGTTTTAAAGGTTCATGTTTTTGCCAGTAAGTTGGAAGAGACTGCGGGCAAAGGCCACACAGAAAAAATTGTTAAAAAATTATTAGAAGGCAAATTGAATGTTGGCCATGCAGTTTACATGGATAACTTTTATAACAGCTACGGTTTGGCTGTCGACCTGTTAAAAAACAACACTTATTGCACCGGTACTCTAAACAAGAAATGCAAAGAAAATCCAACGGAGGTCATTTCTAAAAAGATAAAAAAAGGTGAAAATATCTCATTCTATCGTAATGGTGTACATGTAGGGATGTGGAGGGACAAAAGAGAAATTATTTACATATCCACCGAATTTCCGAATGATATGCAAGAAGTGAGTAATAAGCGAGGCACAGTTACCTTGAAGCCGACTGTTATTGTAAATTACAATCACAACATGGCAGGTGTTGATCTTCACGACCAAATGCTTAGTTATTACCCTTGTGAAAGGAAAGCTCTTAGATGGTACTTGAAAATTTTTATTCACACACTAATGATAAGTTTGATAAATGCTCGGATGTTATATAATAAATATTCCAACCAAAGAAGTTTGTCACTGTATGATTTTAGGGAGCAAGTGTTGGAATCGTTATTGCCACAAATAAATATAACTGAAGCACAAAACAAATTGCAGATACGTGAAGGTGCAAATGCTCAGCAACATACATTGAGTAAAATTGATAAAGCCAAATCACGAACATTGACCACTGGTAGAACTGTAAATGCTACACTCAGAAAGGACTGTAGAAATTGTTATAAAAATAAAAAAAGAGTGAACACCACCATGGAATGCAAAAACTGCCCTGGCTCTCCTCCTCTATGTTTTGAATGCTTTTTTGATTTACATTTTTGTATTCCTAAGTAAATTTACGATTTCATATTACTATTTTTGAAGAACAATGTTGATTTTATTATATCTGTTTTCTGTTTATTTTTAAATGTATAAGTATGTTGGAAGGTGATAAACGAAAGAAGGCCGAGGTCTGACACCAGAAGTGATACAATGGGAATATCTTACAGATTAAGAAATTGTTGCAATTAATTAGATTAGCATTTAAATGATAATAATGTGGGCTAGGACGGCCTTATTGGAAGAGAGAAGGCCGAAGCCAGAATGGCCGGAAGGCCAGACATCAGAAGTGATAATTAAGGGAATAACTTATTGATTTAGAAATATA